>JAVJIF010012777.1:0-119744 GCA_038442645.1 Agave tequilana | reverse complement strand
AACCCTTCATGGGGTATTCGGCTCTTAGTCTTGTTTTGAGAGATCATTGTATCATTCATCATACTTAGTTTTAAAAAGATAATTAGATTAGCAATTACACCTATTCACCCCCCTCTAGGTGTTTTTCAATTGGTATCAGAGCTTGGACTCTAGGATTGGCTTAACAACCTTAGAGAGATCCTAATTTTGCTAATCATTTCATTCATACTCACTTAGTAAATATGGCCGATGGTATCAAGACACCCCCTAAGTTTGATGGACTTAACTTTCCCATATGGAAGGTTAAGATGACCGTTTTCTTGCAATCTCTAGGTAGCCGAGTTGCAAAGGCCGTGACCAAACCCTTTAGTGCACCCCCCCGGTGATGAATCTACTGGTCCGAAATTGAGACCAAAGAATTTATGCTAATGCTAGGGCTCACTATGCACTACTTCAAGCCCCAATGATGATGACATAGCTAGAGTCATCCATTGCAAATCCGCATTCGAGATTTGGTCACACTTGTTAGTCACACATGAGGGGACCTCACAAGTGAAGAGGGCCTAAGAAGACCTTCTTCGGTCCCAATATGAGAACTTTAGCATGCAAGAACATGAAAACCATAGATGATATGATTACAAAATTTACCAAGATCACTAATGGACTTTCTTCTCTAGGTGATGCTATTGACAATGATCAAAAGGTGAGAAGATCATCCGGGCTCTTCCTCCTTCATGGGAAGTAAAGGCAACTACCTTGAAGGAACTCAATGACAAAGAGGAGATGGAGCTCATAGGTCTCATTGGAATCTCAAAACCAAGAGATGGAGAGGAAAGCAAGGGAGGATATGGCTCTTCCAAAAAGAAGACTATAGCCTTCAAAAGTCAAGCCACTCACTCCGACGAAGACGATGAAAAAGAAGATGACGAAGAGCTCTCACTTCTTGTGAAGAACGTCCGGAGGATGTACAACAAGGCTAAATTTCAGGAAGGAGGAGATGGCAAGGAGGCAAAGAAGAAAGAAAGATCGTGTGCTTCAATGCCAAAGACCGGGACACATTATTGCGGAGTGTCCGGATAAGGTGAAGCCCTCCACATCCAAGAAGCCCTACAAGAAGAAAGCTATGAAGGCAACATGGGATTCCGAGAGCGAATCCGAAGAGGAGATCGACACCGCCAACATGTGCTTCATGGCCAATGAAAGCACAAGCAAGGTAACCCCTTCCACTTCTTTGATGAAGAACTATCCATGGATGAATTAGGAGAAGCTTTTGTAGAATTGTCTCATAAACTATGATTTTTTAAAGAAAAAATACTTTAAAAATGAAAAAGGAAAATGAATCTCTTAATCTTCAAGTATTAACACTTTCTAAAGAAAGGATAATTGCTTCTACCTTAGCTACTACTCAAAAAGATTTTGATAAATATAAAATTTCTTGTAAAGGCAAGTCCCCACAAGTTGATTCTAATGAGATTACTATGCTTAAGGAAAGAATAGACTCATTAGGAATGTTTTGAAAAAATTGTGAGTTTAATAAAAAGAAGATAGAGGCTATGTTTCCTAAGAAACAAGCCCTAAGAAAAATGTTACCATGCTCATGCTCATGTTCATACCACACAACCTTTACATCGTGGCAAACCCCCAAAACATGCTCACACTCCACACACACATCATGCATTCATGTATGGTAGAGTGTTCTCATGTTCACATTGTGGGCGGAAAGGGCACTTAGCCAATTTTTGTTATGATAGGCTAAATGCATCACATCATAAAGTTTGGGTTCGAAACACTAACTTTCAAGGACCCAAGAAAATTTGGGGTACCAAAATCAACGAATTTGTTAAATGATATAGGTACCGTCCAAGGCCCAACGACGTAGAGGATTGTGGTATCTTGATAGTGGTTGCTCAAGGCACATGACTTGGGATATCAACAACTTTGCAACCCTATCAAGATACCATGAAAGGTGGCACCGTCACCTTCGGAGATGACGCAAGGGTAAAATCATCGGTATTGGTATTGTAAAACTTGGCACATCCCCTTTAATTGAGAATGTAGTTTTAGTTGACGCCTCAAGCATAATCTCTTGAGTGTTAGTCAACTTTGTGATAAAGGTTTTGATGTTGTTTTTGATAATGTAGCTTGTAAAGTAATTGATAGAACTTCCAATGCTTGTGTGTTTTCTGGTTTCGTGAAAGTAATGTTTATATGATTGATATGTTAAACATGTCTTGTAATATTACTTGTTAAAAGCCCCGATGATGACTCTTGGTTGTGGCATAGAAGATTAGGCCACATTTTATTTGACCATATATCTAGGCTTAACACAAAGGAAATGGTGAAAGGTATTCCTTATTTGAATTTTGAAAAGGACCGAGTTTGTAACGCATGTCAATTTGGGAAACAAACTAAGTCTTCTTTCAAATCAATTAAGGATATCATGACATCACGTCCTTTGGAGTTGATCCATATGGATATATTGGCCCACTAAAATCAAAAGTCTAAGTGGGAGTAGATTTGCATTTGTTTTGGTTGATGACTGCTCACGTTTACTTGGGTTTCTTTCTTGAACATAAAAATCAAGCCTTTTCACATTTTCAAGCCTTTAAGAAAAGAGTTGAAAAGGAAAAAGATACTTCAATAGTAAAAATAAGAAGTGATAGAGGAGGTGAGTTCATTAACCTACCCTTATCACTTTTGTGAAGAACATGGAATAAAGCATGAACTATCTTGTCCTAGAACTCCACAACAAAATGGAGTAGTTGAACGTAAAATAGAACTTTGCAAGAGATGGCTAGGACAATACTTAGTGAATATGGTCTACCACATTATTTGGGGCCGAGGCCGTTCATACATCATGCTATATAGCAAATCGTGTTTTTCTTGTGTAAAAATACATCTAAAATTCTTTGAAATGTATTTTTCTAGAAACCAAATGTTTCTTATTCAAGGTTTTTGGATGCAAATGTTTTGTTTTAAATACAAAAGATAATTTAGAAAATTTTGATGCTAGATCTTATGAGGCTATTTTTGTTGGCTATTCTAACACTAGTAAGGCTTATAGAGTCTTCAATAGATCATCTTTGACTATTGAGGAATCTATACATGTTAAGTTTGAGGAATCTAACTTGTTTGTTAAGAATGTTGTAGAAATAGATACATGGATGAAGGCTGGAGAAAGTGACCTTAGAGGATACACCTACTATGGGAGACAAGCCAAAGGATGATGAAGGAAGAGAAGCTAAAGTAGAAGAGGCTCAAGGAAATGAAAATCAATCAAATGAAGTGGAGCCTACTCAACAACTTCCAAAGGATGGAGATACAATCCTCATCATCCCAAAGACCTCGTCATAGGTGAAGTATCAAAAGGGGTAACTACTCACTCTAAACTTTATGATTATTGTGTTCATTATGCATTTATCTCATAATGAACCAAAAATATCCTCGAAGCCGAGGCCGATTCATATTGGTTGCTAGCATGCAAGAGGAACTCAATCAATTTGAGCGCAACCAAGTTTGGCACCTTGTTCCTAGGCCCACGATAGACCAACAATTGGTACTAAGTGGATCTTTAAGAACAAGTTGGATGAATCGGGTAATGTAGTTAGAAACAAAGCTAGGTTAGTGACTCAAGGTTACACTCAAATTGAAGGAATCGATTTGAAGAAACCTTGCACCCGTAGCACGGCTTGAAGCCATACGGATGACACTAGCATTTGCTCATATAAAGATTTCAAATTGTTTCAAATGGATGATAAAAGTGCTTTTCTAAATGGTTTATTGAAGAGGAGGTGTATGTTGAACAACCCCCCGGGTTTGTTGATCCTACACATCCGGATTATGTGTTTAAATTAGATAAAGCTCTTTATGGTTTAAAACAAGCCCTAGGGCTTGGTATGAAAGACTTTCTTCATTTTTAATTTCAAATGGTTTAAGAAAGGTAAAATTGACACCACATTGTTTACTAAACATGTTAAAAATGATATTCTTATTGTGCAAATATATGTTGATGTATATATTTTTGGGTCGACTAATGAATCTCTTGCCAAGCTTTGAATCATGCATGAAGGATGAATTTGAAATGTCTATGATGGGGGAGCTCAACTATTCCTTCGACTCCAAATCAAGCAAAGGAAGGATGGGAGCTTCATCAATCAAGCCAAGTACACAAAGGAACTAATCAAACGATTCTGGCTTGAAGGATCTAAAGTAAGCAAAACTCCCATGGCAACCACTACAAAGCTTGATAAGGATGAACAAGGTAAAAGTGTAGACATTAAACTTTATAGAAGCATGATAGGTAGTTTGTTGTATTTGACGGCTAGTAGGCCGGATATTATGTTTTCCGTTTGTCTTTGTGCACGTTTTCAATCTTGTCCTAAAGAATCTCACTTAATTGCGGTTAAACGCATAATTAGATACCTTAAGGGCACTACTGAAATGGGTTTGTGGTATCCAAAAACTGGATTATTTGAAATGAAGAGTTTTTCGGATGCCGACTATGCGGGTGTAGGGTAGATAGGAAGAGCACAAGTGGAACATGTCAATTCCTAGGTAATTGTCTTGTATCTTGGTCTTCCAAAAAGCAAAATTCGGTAGCCCTATCAACCGCCGAGGCGGAGTATGTTGCAGCGGAGCTTGTTGTGCACAAGTTCTTGTGATGATGAAACATACTCTCCTCGACTATGATTTACACTTGATCATGTTAAAATATTTTGTGATAATACTAGTACAATTCACATGACAAAGAATGCAAATCAATATAGTAAAACCAAGCACATAGACATTAGGTATCACTTCTTAGAGATCATTATGAGAAAGGTGATATCGATATTGATTATGTTTCTACCGATTCAACTTCCGATATTTTTACTAAACCGTTAGACTATGCTAGATTTTCTTTTATTTGTGGTGAATTGAATGTTTGCATTATGGATTCTTAAAAATGAATTTCACTTTTTTATGTGTTTTGGACTATGCTTTATGTGTTTGGTTTTTTTTTTTTTAAACCCTTTTTGATATATGACAAAAAGGGGGAGAAAAAGTTGAGTTTGTTTATGTTTGTTTGTTTGTTTAGGGAGAAAAAGAGTTGTTTGCGTTTTTTGACAAAACTATGTGTTATGTATTTAGCTTAGTCATTCTTTATACATAGCATTATTTGAGGGGGAGCTTTCCAAGCTCTTCTTCCATTTTTGTTTAAATAACTTATATGTTTTGTCATCATCAAAAAGGGGGAGATTGTTGGCCCAAGGTTACAATCACCTGTTTTAGTGTGTTTTGATGATTACAAAACATATTCGTTATTTGTACTAATCATGTTTATTGTTTAAGTGTGTTCAGGGTTCTAACTCAAATAGATGGTTTCTTCCCTAAAGGAAGGTGTTTTGGACTCAAGTCAACTCAATTTGGCTCAAGAATCAAGTTTTGAAGATCACATGATGAAGCCCTCTTGAAGAACTTGTAGTGCTTAGAACCAATGTAAGAAATAGCTTGTTAAAGTTTGAGTTTTGGATATGGCTCTAGGATGCACCACACACATGTTTTGGTATACAAGATTTTATGTTTTAAATACTTTGTGTTTCTAAGTTCATGCATTAACAAATATACATGATTCTAAGTGTTTACATTAGTATAATATCATGTTTTAAATCATGTATACTTCTTCTTGCATGATACTTAGTTTTCTTATCTCAAAATGTTTTTTACAAAAATCCCCAAAAATTCAGACCTGATGCTGATTTTTCTGTTTCAGGCTTGACCGGCCGACCGGCCCGGTCGACGGCGCCAGTATCAGGACGTGAACGCTTGTGCACGTCTGTCGGCCGACCGCTCCAGTCGACCGACTGAAAGCAGGTCACTCTCGGGTTTTCTGGGTCGACCGGCCGGTCGACCGCCTTCAGAAACCTGTGTTTCTATTTATAGGTCGGTCGACCCGACCGGTCGACCGGAGCCCAACGGCTACTGCCACATAGGCGGACGGTCGACCGGACCAGTCGACCGCCAAGCCTGCAGAGCCCCAACGGCTCTTTCCTCTTTTGTGTATTTTTGAAATCTGTTTTTGTAATCTGTTTTGGCAGACTTTTTCTGGGTTTTTGGTGAACTTTTTCAGGTCAAATAAACTTATAATAAGTGTGTTTAACCCTTCCTCTCCCTATAAATAGAGGAGAAGGGTCTCATACAAAACACCAAGGAAAATCCTCAAGTTTTTATTGTTTTCAAAAGAGAAGAAAAATTTGTTTAAGGCTTTCATTTCCAATTCTTTTTGAGCTTGTTTTCAGTTGTGTTTGATTGCTAATATCACTCTACAACTGAGGTTTTCTCACTACACTTCATAGAGCCAAAAATCCCTAACTCATTCTATAGTGAAGTAGTAAAAGAGTGAGAGTGTTGTAAAGAGTTTGGTGATCTTGTTGTGATCACTCTTGTTCTTCTTCTTGTTCTTATGGAGACACCTCTTCGGTAGAGGTTATTGTAATTGGTGGAGCTCGGTGCTCGGGTCTTCGGTAGACCGGTTGTAAGCGTCCTCGGTGGATAGTGGAAACCCTTCACGGAGGTGAAGGCGGGAGTAGAGCGGTGGCTCGAACCTCGAAACAAATATCTTGTATTTACGATTGCTTTGTGTCCATTCTTGCTCTTAATTTCTCTTGCACTTTATTGTTTTTTACTTGCTTGTGATCTTGTTTCTTTCCTTGTACTTTTATTTCAAGCTTGTGATACTTGTGATATATTGTGTGCATCTCACTATTCATTCATCATACTTTGCCTGATCGATCATATCTCATACAACAAGGTTGCATTGCGCACCTCTAACTCATTTCAAGGGGAAGTCGGAGGAAGGAGTTCAGAACCCTTCACGGGGTATTCGGCTCTTAGTCTTATTTTGAGAGATCGTTGTATCATTCATCATACTTAGTTTTAAAAAGATCATTAGATTAGCAATTACACCTATTCACCCCCCTCTAGGTGTTTTTCACAAACAACTTCCTTTCCACAAACAAAAGATCCTAAATAGATTAGGATAGAAGATATAGCTCAAATGAATATCAAGGTGTTTTTGAAAAGCAAATAACAAAGGAAAACTACTTGGGAAATCTCTTGTAGATGATAGAAATGAAAACCCAAAACAATATCCCAAAAACCTAATTTTCGTTGATTTTTCAAAACCCTTGAAAAACAATAAAGATGAGAACTTTTAAGCTCTAAAACACTTTGAAAACTAATTTTTAAAACCAGAAAGTGGGAAAAATTTTCTTGTCAAAAGTCTTATCAAAATCCCCAAAGAAATGGGGTATAAATAGCCCCTCCAATAAACTAGCCGTTAGGCTGATCTGTCAGCCTGACAGGCTGGCGGTCGACCGGCTGGTCGACCGCCAACGGTCAGAAATATGACCGTTGGGGCATCCGGACGACCGCCCGGTCGACCACCTAGATACAGAGAGCAAGGCTCTCTGGTCCGGTCGACCGCCCAGATACAGAGAGCAAAGCTCTCTGGTTTCGGTCGACCGGCCCATTGTGCCAGCAGACGTGCACAGCTCTGTGCACGTCGGTCGACCGCCCAATCTACCGGATCCTGGCTCGGTCGTCCAGACGGTCGACCGACCTGGCCTGTCAGACAATTCTGGGTCAGAAACTGGGTCAGAAAAATAATGTTAAAAATTCTTTTATCTCTTCTAAAAATATCATAAAATTGTTTTAACATTTTATATTGAAACACAAACTTGTGATAAAAATTTCAAGACAATATTAAACATTTGAACTCTTTTTGATGTCCTGAAAATTTTACCAAAAATCAAAACTTGTATTTTATCAAACTTGAATTTTTCAACACATGAATAATAAAGTCAAAATAAGTTTGTATAAGAAGTTTAAGCATGCATGTATAGAAAGAAAACATCTACTATACATATAAACTATTTAAACTTGTTTTGATCAATCTATTCATGAAAACTAAAAACCAATATTCAAAATATAAAACTTGTGTGTGTTGTTCACTTGAGCATATCAACTATTCTTATCTTTACAACATGGATCTAAACACACTAAACTAAAACTAGGATACCTAAGTCTTCTTGACGATCTTCCATCTTCAAGTCGACTCGATCCCAAACGTGATCCACGGAGTGCAAATGCATGATCTTGATGCAAGGGCACCGGAATCACTATGAAAAGCTCCAAAAACTTCTTTGTTGAAGCTAATCACCAACTAATATCTTGATTATGATCTGAGACTAAAAACACGAGAATATTAGTAAACATAACTACATGAGTTAATTATCATCAAAACTAGAGTGGAAAGCCTCTGGGCCAACAATCTCCCCCTTTTTGATGATGACAAAACTCATGGAGTTATATATGCATGGATTAAAGTTAAGCTTCAAAGAAGCTTCCCCTTAACTCATGCATAACAAATAAACAATAAGATATGCAATGAAACACATGAAATTGTATGCAAAGGAAACATATGAATTCTTTTGTTTATCCCTATGCATGAACTCAATATATGCAAAAACACAAATATGTGCATATAAAACTCAAATTATTCTCCCCCTTTTTGTCAATCATCAACAAAGGGGTAAAAAACATAAAAAAAATTTTTCTTCCCCTTTTTGTCAAAAACAAAAAGACCAATAAGGTGTAAACATTAAAAAAAAAAATCTTCTCCCCTTTTTGTATGAAACAAAGAAACAAGAAGGGGGTGAATAACAAATCATAGATGTTCTCCCCTTTTGTCTAAACAAAACAATGTCAATTAGGGGTTACAATCAATGAAGATACCAATTGAAAAAGATATGTCAAAGTAGCATCTTGATATCAATTGAAAGTGAACATAAAACAATCAATAAATGGTATATGCGATATACATCATGAAGAGGAAGACGGTAAAGTAACTTCCCTACATATATACATTACATGAAAGAGGGATGACAAGCCCTAATTCACATAACGTAAAATATGCAATGCATAAGAGGAGATGTGAAGCTCCCCCTACACACGTGTATCACATAAAGAAGAGTTGTCAAGCTCCTCAATATAAGATACACTCATCATGAATCTATATGTAGAAGAGATGTTAAGCTCTTCTTGCATATAGGCAATATAAATCAAAATTTTTGAAAACATTTTCTTTAAACAAAATTTTGAGATACCAATTTAAAAACATTCAAATAAACATTCAAATAAACATCTTGATATATCAATTTAACATTTTATTTTCTATCATAAAGTAAGGGAGTGGAAATACAAATATCAATTGAAATATGAAAATCGAATTTTCTCCCCCTTTATGAAATACAAATTAATACAATGCATAGGCTTGAATTAAGATACCAATTGAAAACTAAATCAATTGAAATAATATAATCATTATATTTTAAAGCTTAGCATAAACAAATATATATATGTATGAAAATTAGATACCAATTGAAATTGATACCATTAGAATTTGAAAGCCTACATACATATAACATATGAGTATACAAGAAGATCAAAATTGATACCAATTGAAATAATTCAATGATACCAATTGAAACAACAATCATAGCAAGTGTATACCTCATATCATAACGAAGATTACAAACCAGTTAAAATGAAAAATTTTGTTAACTAATACGAAATCCTTCAAGCAAGGAATAAAAACAAATTATTTTTCATAAAATATGAAATTCACATGATATCAACACTCTAATCCAATTAAGCATAAATATGACTCATTAAAACAATACATGAGTAAACAATAAATGTGAGTGTACAAATAAAATGTGAAGATCATAATCATGAAAAATGTTCTATTAAGCTCAATATTTCTTTAAAACATGAAAATCATTAAAACTATTTAATCTTCAAGGTATATGTATGTCATGTACAAACTAAAGTATACATACATATCCAAACACAACGAGTCCACAAAAATATATGCATGAAGGCACGTGGCTCAAAGGATGTATATGTATACTCAATAGTTTGGATAAGATGGACATATACATGAAGTTAAACTAAAACACATGAAAACATGAATAACATGAAAAACTAAATTTTCATTAACACAAATTTCATTTCAAGGTATATGTATGATTTGTCAACACAATAAGTATACATACATATCGCTAAACATAATTGAGTCCATATATATAGATTTGCATGAAAGGCAAATGACTCAAGGGGTATACATGTATATCTTAAAGTTTGGCAAAATAACCATATACATGAAATGAAACACACAATCATAAAACAAATCCAAAAATAGGAATACAAGTTTAAAATGTATGAATCATCAAAACTAGACTATACTAGCACATCTAATGGGAACAAATAAGCATTCAAACCCAAACATATATAGATTTATTTGTGGCCCACTATATGTACAAGTATATACTTAGTTTTAATGAAAACTAACATCTAAACATGTAATCAAAACATGAAGCACAAAATGAGATATAAATCATCATGAAGAAACATAAACATGATTATTAAGAAAATTCACATGTTATTAAACCTATGATAAACATGATAGCTAAACAAATAGAGAACACAAAATAATGGTCCATTTTAAACATGGGTGTCTCAAATTGTTATTCATGTATGTCAAAGATCTAATAATCATGGTATTTTCATAATATCAAAACATGAAACAAAAATCATATGATCAATATGTATATGCATATGCATTAGATCTAGGATATACATATTAGTTTAAACAACAAGGTGAGAACACATATATATAGATCCATATTGAACATGGGTGTCTCAAATAACTAAACATGTATATCACTAATCTAATAAACATGAAATAGGCATAATGAACATGAAAAGCATGCTAAAATAAACAAGGAGTTAGAGATTCGATACCAAAACCAAGAGGGCACCTCTCTAGTTCTCCAAACTAAGGTGGTCCTTCCACCAAACATCCCTTGAAAGTGATGCATCCAATTGATTTCCATGAAGCTCGGAACGCATCCACTCCAAGGTACCTATACTCTCACGTCATGTGAGAGCCCACACCTACATCAAAAATAATAGGGGTGGCTTTGGTACCCATATCTTTTTGGGTCCATGGGGGTTAGTACCTTCTCTAACCCAAACAAACTTATTTGCTAAATTAGAAACATGTATTCTATTATAACAAAATTTAGCAAGGTGGCCCTTACGTCCACAATATGTACAAGTGTACACATGAGCATACATGTGATGATGGTGTCCGTGAGGAGCATGTATATGCCGTGGAGGGTGTGCATGCATAATAGATGGAACTTGCTTCTTTCGAACCAAGGATTACAAGCGTGTATGGTTCATGGCACATTGGCTCATAGTGGAGCCCAAACAATCCATTTTCTTCTTAATTAAATTTATATCATTTTCAATCAAAGAAGAAGTGGAGCATGCAATAGGTGAAGTGTGTGAAACTACACTAGCATGGTAAACATGTGCATTAATCTTATTTTTCAAAACTTCATTTTTCTTTAAACAAACATTTAAATCATTTAAAATGGAATTATTTTATTTTTCAAAGTAACATTCTCTTTTAAAACAAATTCAACTTTTGAAGATAAAACATCATTATTTTTCAAAACATTATCACAATCATTTTTATTTTTCAAAAAATTAATTTCTTTTAGAGCAAGGTCTAGTTGAGATCTCAATGAATCCCTTTCATTATAGACCTCAACCTTCTCTTGTAAAACCTTGTCAAGTTTAGAAGACAATTTTTCATTTTCTTTATTTAAAGTAAAAGTCTTCTTTTTCAATACATTATAATTTTCTATTAATTTTTCACAAACAATTGATAGTTCTTCATTCAAAGCATTAGCATCCACATATTCATCACATGAAGAAGAACTAGCACAATCATTATCACTATCTAGTTGAGATTTCGATTGTACCTCAAGGGAGTCATTCCCTTAGACCATATAGCATTGTTGTGACTCGGATTCATCTCCACTAGATTCCTCCTCTTGGATTTGCACTTGAAGCTTGGAGGTGGTGGTTGTGGTTGTCAACATGTTCCACACTGCAAATGCGAAATCAAAGTTAGAAGTAAGCATAAGATATTATTTATTTAATGTGCTTCTAATAGCCTCAAGGGCTTGTGCATTGGCCCCTATATGATTGCAATTACCAAGATAGCTTTTTTGGTAACCGCAAGAAAAACATGCAAGCCTAAGGTCTTTAGGTACATGGACATCCTATATTTCCATGTGTCAATGTTGGAGGCATCGAACATGGGAGGTGAAAAGCAATCCATGGGTACAAACTAAATGTGTGCAAACAACTATGCAAATGCAAACAATAGATTAGCAAATAAGGATCTCACTCCTAGGATGTTAAGCCTAAGTATCAGGAGCGTAGGCTCTGATACCAATTGAAAAACACCTAGAGGGGGGTGAATAGGTGTTAGAGCTAATCTAGAAACTAAATGCGGAAGCTTAAAAATAATTTGTAACACACTTAATACAACACACAAGTGTAGCCGAATTTCCCGTGAAGGGCTCTGGACTAACTCCTCTTGATTCCCCTAGATATGGGTTGAGGTGCTATATGAAGCTCTTGTGGTTAAGTATAAGTGAGGCACACACAAGCAACCAAGCATATAATAAATGAGTAATATGAAATAATGCAAGGCACAACACAAATATGAATGATATGACAATAAGAATGATGCTTTGCACAAAATAAAGAGAGAGAGTTGAGAGACAATGGATCAAACGCTAATAACAAAATATGTTTTGAGATTCGAGCCCCTAGCTCTACATCCCCGCCTTCACCACCGTGAAGGATTTCTAATCCACTAAAGGGGTACCGAACTCCTCTCTCAACCTTACAATGCCACTGAGGCAATACAACCACAATCCACCTCTACCGAAGAGAGATAAGGCTCGTAGCCAACAAACAACTCCACCTCTCACTAGAGGGAGCAAATCACAATCCTCAACCTCTACCAAAGAGGGAGCAACCCAACAAGGAAAAAGGGTTTTTACATCAAGTGATTTCTTTCAACCACAAACAACTTCCTTTTCCACAAACAAAAGATCCTGAATAGATTAGGATAGAAGATATAGCTCAAGTGGATATCAAGGTGTTTTTGGAAAGCAAATAACAAAGAAAAACTACTTGGGAAATCTCTTGTAGATGATAGAAATGAAAATCCTAAACAATATCCCAAAACCTTGTTTTCTTTGATTTTTCAAAACCCTTGAAAAACAATAAAGATGAGAACTTTTAAGTTCTAAAACACTTTGAAAACTAATTTTTAAAACCAGAAAGTGAGAAAAAATTTCTTGTCAAAAGTCTTGTCAAAATCCCCAAAGAGATGGGGTATAAATAGCCCCTCCAATAAACTAGTCGTTAGGCTGATCTGTCAGCCTGACAGGCTGACGGTCGACCGGCCGGTCAACCACCAATGGTCAGAAATATGACCGTTGGGGCATCCGGTCGACCGCCCGGTCGACCGCCCAGATACAGAGAGCAAGGCTCTCTGGTCCGGTCGACCGACCGGTCGACCGGCCCACTGTGCCAGCAGACGTGCACAGCTCTGTGCACGTCGGTCGACTGCCCAGTCTACCGGATCCTGGCTCGGTCGACCAGACGGTCGACCGACCTGGCCTGTCAGCACAGTTCTGGGTCAGAAACTGGGTCAGAAAAACAATGTTAAAAATTCTTTTAACTCTTCTAAAAATACCATAAAAAGTTTTTGAAAAACACCTAGAGGGGGGTGAATAGGTGTAAGTGCTAATCTAGAAACTAAATGCAAAACTAAGTGCGCTAAATGCAGAAGCTAATGCAAATTTTGCAAACACACTTAATACAATCAACAAGTGTAGCCGAATTCCCCGTGAAGGGCTCTGGACTAACTCCTCTTGATTCCCCTTGAATGGGTTGAGGTGCTATGTGAAGCTCTTGTTGATTAAGTACAAGTGAGGCACACACAAACAACCAAGCATATACAAGATATAGCAATATGAAATATGCAAGGCACAACACAAGCAAATAGATATGATATGACAATATGAATTATGCTTTGCACAAAATAAAAGAGAGAGTTAGAGAGACAATGGATCAAACGCTAAGACCAAGATATGTTTCGAGGTTCGAGCACCTTGCTCTACATCCTCGCCTACACCACCGTGTAGGATTTCCAATCCACTATCTCCCACCGAGGGAACCTCTACCGAAGAGGATTTGTTACAACTCTAGGAGTACCAAACTCCTCTCTCAAACAACCACCTCACAACCGAGGGGTAGGCCCGTAGCCAATACAACAACCAACACCTCTACCGAAGAGGGTTTACAACCAAACTCCACCTCTCACTAGAGGGAGTAAACCAATCACCCGATCACCTCTACCAAAGAGGGATACAACAAGAATAAGGGTGTTTACAACAAGTGGTTCCAAAGACCACAAACTCAAACTCTCTTTCTTTTTCTCTTTTCCACCAAAACAAATGATCCTAACTAGATTAGGATAGAAGATAGCTCAAGTGTGAAAACTAGGTGTTTTTGGAAACAAGCAACAAAGAAAAAACTAATTGGGAAGTCTCTTGTAAAAGATAGAAAATGAAAGATCAAGTCAAAATCCCAAAACCTAGTTTTCTTTGATTTTCCAAAAACCCAAAACAATAAAGATTGAAAGTTTTAAAGCACACAACTCTTTTTAAAACTCTTTTAAAACAATAGAGAAAGTCTGGAAATTTTGTCTCTAAAAACCTTGGCCAAAAACCCAAGAGAATGGGGTTTATCTAGGCCATCAGAAACTAACCGTTAGGCTGAGCTGGCAGCCTGACAGGCTGTCGGTCGACCGGCCCGGTCGACCGCCAACGGTCAGAAATATGACCGTTGGGCAGCTGCGGTCGACCGGCCCGGTCGACCCAAACAAACAGAGAGCAGAGCTCTCATCCCGGTCGACCGGTACGGTCGACCGAACGTGCACAGATTTGTGCACGTCGATCGACCGTCCCGGTCGACCGACTTCAGCCAAGTCGACTAGGTCAGTTGACTTAGTCGACTGATTGAAGCCTGGAACAGAAAACTGGGAAAGAAAAACAGTTTAAAATTATTTTGAAAAATCTTTTAAGTCTTCTAAAAATCCACAAAACTTGTTTTAACATTTTATATTAAAACATAAACTTGTGATAAAAATTTTAAGACATATATCAACTTGTCAATTCATTTTTGAGTCTTGCAAATTTTATCAAAAACAAAACTTATATTTTTGTCAAATTTGATTTTGCCAAAACATGAATAGGATAGTTAAAATAAGTTTGTCTAGCAACTTTAAAGCATGTATGTATATCTAGAACATATCTATCATACATAGAAATAAAGAAAACTTGTTTTGATCTACTATTCATGAAAACCAAAAACCAAAACATGAAACGTGTGTGTATTGTGTACTTGAGCATATCAACTATACTAAGCTTTACAAATGGATCTAAACACACTATCTAAACTAGGATACCCAAGTCTTCTTGATGAACTTCCATCTTTAAGTAGACTTGCTCCAAAACTCCATCCATGGGCTAGGCAAAGTGTGATCTTGAAGCTTTGGCCCTGGAATCATTATGAAAAGCTTCTAAACTCCTTGTTGAAGCTAATCACCAACTAATATCTTGGTTAATGATCTGAAACTTAAACAACACAAGATTATTAGTAAACATAACTACATGAGTTAATCATCATCAAAACTAGGGTGGAAGGCCTTTGGGCCAACAATCTCCCCCTTTTGATGATGACAAAACTCATGGAGTTATATATGCATGGATTAAAGTTAAGCTTCAAAGAAGCTCTCCCTTAACTCATGCATCTGAATAAACAATGATAAACAATAAACAAATGTAATGAATGTTTCTAAACTGTTGGCCCAAAGGCCATTTTCCCTATATCTCCATGGTTATTTTGATGATAACAAACCATATTTAGTTATGTATTTAACATTTGTGTTTCAAAGTATTTCAGGTTCTTAAACAGGTTGATGTGACGGCTCCACTATAAAGACTCACAAGTTTGGACGCTGCAAAGATGTAGATTCCCAAGCTATGCACACTAGGAGGCTTTGGTATCAAGATGATGAAGAGAATACCAAGTTGAGATCAAGACACGAAGAAAATCAAGATTTGTATTTTATTTTTATTTTTAGATATTTTGTCAAAACCTAGATGATAGAAGTAGAGTTATGAGATTATCACACACACACTCTTTATGGCTTCAAAAAGGTTTTCAAAAATCCATTTACAATTTAGTTTCAGCAATAACATGTTTTTGAAAATATGGTTTGAATTTGGAAAATCAAGCTTTTGGACAAAACAAGCTTTTATCAAAAGGAATTTTTATCAAAATGTTTTTACAAGTTAGAGTAGTGACATATGCTCATACTCTAAGTTTTACGAGGTCCAAAAATATTTAACCCAAAACCAAAACCAAAATCCCAGTTTCTGGTTTTCTGGAAGTTCTGATTTTTCAGAACTAACAGAGACCGGTCGACCGTTCCGGTCGACCGACGGATACAACGTGCACAAACTGTGCATGTGTACGTCGGCCGACCGACCCGGTCGACCGAGCACTCTGCATGTGCTATCAGTCGACCGACCCGGTCGACCGAGCACTCTGCAGTGCTCTCGGGTAAATTAGGTCGACCGGGACGGTCGACCGCTGCTGCCCAACAGTCGGATTTTTGACCGTTGGCGGTCGACCGACCCGGTCGACCGAACACTGTCAAAAGCTCTGACAGATCCAACAGCTATTTTTTCTGGCTGATTCTCTTTTGGGATTTGATACCAACGATTTTGTGAGGCTGTTTTTGACCCTATAAATAAAGGGTCACCTCATATTGATAAGACAACTATTGCAAAAGAATTCCAAAAGATTTCACAAGAGTTTTACAAAGAATTTCAAAGCCTTTCTTTTACAAAAGATTTTTCAAAGCCTAAATTCCCAACACCCAACTTGTAGCCTATTCCTCTACCTTCTCTCTAGTTTTTGCACACCACAATCCCAAGCTCTACATCTATATCATTGGTTCTAGGATTGTGCAAGTGAGCTATTTTGATCAAGTGTGATCACCTTTCTTATTGAGTGAAGTTGTAGAGGCATCGGCCTCAAGGGAGCTAGTGAGTTTCGGGTGGTGTTGCGGCATCACAAGTGTAGGGACAAGTGTGTCCTTGTATTGGCGATCCGGTGGGATCAACGATAGTAGTGCAAATCCTTCAAGTGTGAAGGCGGGGACGTAGAGCGTGGCTCGAACCTCGGAAACACATCCTTGCGTTTGCGTTTGCTCGAATTTTCTCTCAACTCTACTCCTTTTAATTCTTGCACCTTTATTGTTCTAGTTATTGCAAGTCTATATTTGTGCTATTTGTGTGTTAAATTTTAAATTCCACATTATTGCCATATTTCATATAGCCATCACCTATTCACCCCCCCCTCTAGGTGATTTCAATTGGTATCAGAGCCTAACCCTAGTATTTGGTTTAACCACCTTAGGGAGATCCTTACTTTTGGCTATAACCATTTGTTGCATTATTCATATCTTGTGCATCTTACTATTCATACATGGCATCCATGGACTTTTCTAGCATTAAATCCCCACCCAAATTTGATGGCTTGAACTTTCCAATTTGGAAGGTCAAGATGAACCTCTTTTTGAAATCCTTAGGTGTTAGAGTAGCTAGGGCCATTACCAAAGATTTTATTGAACCTACCACCGGTGAGAGCACATGGTCCGAGGATACTTCCAAAGACTATGAGGCCAATGTTAGAGCCCAATATGCATTAACCCAAGCATTGAATGAGGATGACCTTGCACGCATTATAAACTGTAAATCCGCATTTGAGGTTTGGAACATTCTTATTGTGACTCATGAGGGAACGTCACAAGTCAAAAGAGCTAAGATTGACTTGCTACGTTCTCAATATGAGAATTTTATATGATTGACAATGAGAGCATTGATGACATGCTCACTCGCTTTACTAAAATAACTAATGCATTGTCTTCTTTAGGTGACAAGATCGACAATGACCAAAAGATTCGAAAAGTCATTAGAGCTCTTCCCAAGGCGTGGGAAGTAAAGGCTACTACACTCAAGGAGCTCAACGACCGAGAGGAGATGGACTTCTCCGGCTTCATCGGAAATCTCAAGACGCATGAGATGGAGATGAAGGTACGAGAAGAACGGGAGGCACCAAAGAAGAAGACCATTGCCTTCAAAGCCACTCCTACCATACACGAAGAAGATGACTCATCGGAGGATTGCGATGAGGACTTCGCTATGCTCATCCGGAAGGTGGGCAAGATGTTCTACAAGAAGGGACGGCAAAGCAACTTCCGAAGAGGGAAACCTCAAGGAAGGTACGAGAAGAAAAGAGAAGAACCCGGTCCTTGCTTCCATTGCAAGAAGATCGGTCACCTAATTGCCGATTGCCCCGCTCTCCAAGCAACCACCTCCAAGCATGGGAAGAAGAAGAAAGCTTTGGCCGCTACATGGGATGATACGGAGTCAGAATCCGAGGAGGAGATCGACACCGCCAACATGTGCTTTATGGCACAAGGTGAGGATTCATCTAAGGTATGTCTAGAAACTTCTATTGATGATGATGATCTTACAATGGATGAACTTGCTCAATTTTTTGAAGAATTGCAACATAGGTATGAGATTTCACAATCTCATAATAAGAAATTGAAAAAGGAAAATGATGTCTTAAAGAATAAATATGATATTTGCTTAAATGAGAAGAATGTTTTATCTAGTGCTTTTGAAAAATTGAAAAGTGATTTTGAAAAATATAAATTGGCAAATAAAGGAAAAACCCCCATGGTTTCTTGTAATAAAAATGAATTTGTAGAGATTCAAAAACGGGTTGAAGTTTTAGACTCTACTCTTAAAAGGTGTGCATTTGATTTCAACAAGCTTGCATCTAGATTTCCCAAAGGAATAGCCCAAGGGAAACATGTTCATCACAAACATTCTACACGATCACATAAACATGCACACACACATAATCATGCATTTATGTATAGTAGTGGTAGAATTTACATTTGCACACATTGTGGCCGCAAAGGTCATTTAGAAAAGTTTTGCTATGCTAAAAATAATGTAAAGAATAAATTTGTTTGGGTTCGCCCCGGATCTAACCCCAAAGGACCCACAAAGATTTGGGTACCAAAAGACCCACCAATTTTAGATGAAACAGGTGGATCTTCTCCCTCCAAGACTTAGGAGGAAACGGTGCCCGGATGGTGGATGCAACAAAGCTTAAAGAACACATCAAGATTGCATCGCTATCATGGAGGCACCTAATTTTGGAGATTGCCCGTAAATTGGTAACATCTCCATTTAAGAGTTTTAATTTTTGTTTATATACAATTGTGTAGGATTGTTAGTTTACCTTATGCTACTTGGATATATATGTTAGTGTAAACTTACTTCTCTATCATAATTGTGTATATGCCATGCTTGTATATCTGTTGCTTTTGTTTATGTATACCATGTCCATTGTATGTCCACATGTATAATTTGTGATTATATACTTATATATATACACCTTATTTTAATAACTAAAAATAAACTTTTGTAAAATTTTTCATATTTAAAACAAATACCTTAGAGATGGCAATTGCGAGCCTCAACTCATTCAAGAGGAATCAAGAGGAAAAAGTTCAGAACCCGTCACTGGGTATTCGGCTTCAACATCTCTAAAACTTTGTATTTAAATGAAAAATAAAATAAAATGTCTTGTGTGTAACTTTGGTTGACATGACAACTCAATAAAGATTAAAACATGTTGTTTTGTAATCCTGTATGTATAATATATCATACTTGTAATTTATTAAAATTTCTTTTAAATTTTTTTGGGGCTGATACTGCAGAACTGTTTTTCAGGCAAAGCCGGTCGACCGACTCTTAGTCGCGGTCGACCGACTTCGCTTGAAATAATTATTTTTATTTCTGCTGTGGTATCGGTCGACCGACTATAGTCTCAGTCGACCGCTCAGAGCCTGCTGTGCTCTCGGGTTTTCTGGGTCGACCGACTTTGAGTCCCGGTCGACCGTTCTGAAAATTCAGAACTCTCGGGTTGTCCTCGGTCGACCGAAAGTCAACCCCGGTCGACCGTTCGACGAATTCTGCCCTATATATGTTATTTCTTTTCATTTTTTTCTCTCTCTCTCTCACTCAAACTCGACGAACCCGTCTCCCTCCTCTTTCTAAAAATTTTCTATCCCTCCAATCTCTCATCCAAATCCTAATCAATTAAAAACCCACCTCTAATCCCTCCATCTAGTGCCAGATCTTCGATTTCAGGACCATCCATCCGCTGGATTCGAAGAAATTCAAGATTTTCAGTCTAGGGTTTTGGTTCTTCTCTGTTAAGGTAAAAATCGAATTTTTCCCTCTGTTCTTCACTTCTTGTTTCTAGATCTACTATCCTTTGTCAAGATTTTAGGTTGCTATAACATTCTAGATCGTGCCCTAACTTGTGTTGACCTAAAAATTTGATTTTTATTCAAGAACATGTCTACTTCTAAGAGAACTAGGACTGAGAAAGGCAAATCAGTAGCTCATAAACCTAAAAGACCCTTTATAAATGAGCTTGCTGAAAATCGTTATGTAAATCTCTCCAAAAGAAATATCAATTCGGGGAGATTTGTTGTTCTTCAAGATTTTGACCACTTGAACATTCCCCACATCATTAGGAACAACTCCTTAGACGAGTTCTTGACAATTAAAGAACAAGTCTACACTTCACTCGTTCCCTATTTTTATGCAAATTACTCATTTGATGGGAACCGTATCCAATCTAGAGTCCTAGGCAGGGACATTGACCTGAGCATCGGTCGATTCGCTGAAATCCTGCATCTCTCCCCTGATGGAGCTGATGTTTATACCTTAACCTGCATACTTTCGAGTCCTATCCTGACGGTGAGTCTGCGCTTACCGCCTCTACTTTGATTCACGGGGATGACAACCCCGGTTTGGTAAGGAACGAAGTAGTGAGTCAGTTTACCCTCACTTCCCAAGTCCTAGCCAAAATAATTTTCTACAACCTTGTCCCCAAATCTGGCGAATACAGCCATGCTAGGGGTTCTGTACCTTTGATCATCTATTGCCTTCTGCGAGGCATTAGAATAAACTTTCCTCGACTCATAGCTTCCCATATGGCTTCCGACCAGATTCGTATGTCGGGTAGAAGCTTACCTTATGGCATGTTGATCACCCATCTTCTCAATGCCCTAAACTTTGATCTTTCTGCTGAGAGTCCTGATGATCCTCAAATCAACATCGATGGAGTTCTTTTGAAGAGGATGGAAGCTCAGTTGCGTCGACACGCTCCTGTGCAACCTCCTGTTCCCCCTCCTATTATTCCAGGATTATCTTCTGCCCCAGGGTCTTCTTCGGCCCAGGGACTTCTTCTGCATCTGCCCCTGTTTTACCTCCAGAGTTTCAGGCTTTTATCTCCTCTGAGGTCCGCTCTCAGTTCGAGGCACATCAGGCCTGGATTGAGCAGCGCGATGCAGCTCTTCGTGCAGAGATGGACGCACGTTTCCAGCGTGAGGCCGCTTCTCGGGCGGAGTTGGACTCACGTATCCGGAATGACATGTCGTATATTGCTGACTCCATGAGATTCATGGATGTACAGTTTGAGGCTCTTTTCACAAAATTCGACATGATTCCTCCTGATCCTACTTCCATCGCTCGTCTACTTCCCTCCATTGGTCCTCCATTTCCTACCAGAGCTCCATCATCTGCTCCTCCACCTCGACCTCGGGTTGACAGCATTGATCCAGAGGAGGCGGGCAGCTTCTTCAAAGGAAGATGGTGATGGTGACAAGACTATGGCCGAAGGCATGGAGCACTCGTCAGAGGACGGTGACGATGCCGGTGACGATGACGGCGATGACGGTGATGCTGGTGCTGAGGAGTGACCTCCCCTTTTGATGATGTCAAAAAGGGGGAGAGTTATCTTGAGAGAGATATTTTGTGATGTAGTACTTTGTGTGTTTGGATATTGTGTGTAGTATTTGTGTGTTTTGGACATGTAGTATTTGTGTGTTTTGGACATGTAGTATTTATTTTGTTTTGGACATGTATTTGGACATATTTCTACATGTATTTTCTATTATGCTTTGTGGACGTGTTTCTTTATATGTATCCTTTTGTATGAACCCATGTTCTATCTTTATCTATGACATGAGTATTTGCTCTATGATATGAGTACTTGTTGGCATGGAAATATGGTGTTTATCATTTTTTATACTATGCCTGAGTATGATTTGTGTCATTTATGATATGCATGTGTTGAGGGGGAGCTTCATTTGAAGTCTCTACCCAAAATATTTTGTGATAACTACATATGTTTTGTCATCATCAAAAAGGGGGAGATTGTTGGCCCAAAGGCCATTTTCCCTATATCTCCATGGTTATTTTGATGATAACAAGCCATATTTAGTTATGTATTTAACATTTGTGTTTCAAAGTATTTCAGGTTCTTAAACAGGTTGATGTGACGGCTCCACTATAAAGACTCACAAGTTTGGACGCCGCAAAGATGTAGATTCCCAAGCTATGCACACTAGGAGGCTTTGGGATCAAGATGATGAAGAGAATACCAAGTTGAGATCAAGACACGAAGAAAATCAAGATTTGTATTTTATTTTTATTTTTAGATATTTTGTCAAAACCTAGATGATAGAAGTAGAGTTATGGGATTATCACACACACACTCTTTATGGCTTCAAAAAGGTTTTCAAAAATCCATTTACAATTTAGTTTCAGCAATAACATGTTTTTGAAAATATGGTTGGAATTTGGAAAATCAAGCTTTTGGACAAAACAAGCTTTTATCAAAAGGAATTTTTATCAAAATGTTTTTACAAGTTAGAGTAGTGACATATGCTCATACTCTAAGTTTTACGAGGTCCAAAATATTTAACCCAAAACCAAAACCAAAATCCCAGTTTCTGGTTTTCTGGAAGTTCTGATTTTTCAGAACTAACAGAGACCGTCGACCGTTCCGGTCGACCGACGGATACAACGTGCACAAACTGTGCATGTGTACGTCGGCCGACCGACCCGGTCGACCGAGCACTCTGCATGTGCTATCAGTCGACCGACCCGGTCGACCGAGCACTCTGCAGTGCTCTCGGGTAAATTAGGTCGACCGGGACGGTCGACCGCTGCTGCCCAACGGTCGGATTTTTGATCGTTGGCTGTCGACCGGCCCGGTCGACCGGACACTGTCAAAAGCTCTGACAGATCCAACAGCTATTTTTTCTGGCTGATTCTCTTTTGGGATTTGATACCAACGATTTTGTGAGGCTGTTTTTGACCCCTATAAATAGAGGGTCACCTCATATTGATAAGACAACTATTGCAAAAGAATTCCAAAAGATTTCACAAGAGTTTTACAAAGAATTTCAAAGCCTTTCTTTTACAAAAGATTTTTAAAGCCTAAATTCCCAACACCCAACTTGTAGCCTATTCCTCTACCTTCTCTCTAGTTTTTGCACACCACAATCCCAAGCTCTACATCTATATCATTGGTTCTAGGATTGTGCAAGTGAGCTATTTTGATCAAGTGTGATCACCTTTCTTATTGAGTGAAGTTATAGAGGCATCGGCCTCAAGGGAGCTAGTGAGCTTCGGGTGGTGTTGCGGCATCACAAGTGTAGGGACAAGTGTGTCCTTGTATTGGCGATCCGGTGGGATCAACGATAGTAGTGCAAATCCTTCAAGTGTGAAGGCGGGGACGTAGAGCGTGGCTCGAACCTCGGAAACACATCCTTGCGTTTGCGTTTGCTCGAATTTTCTCTCAACTCTACTCCTTTTAATTCTTGCACCTTTATTGTTCTAGTTATTGCAAGTCTATATTTGTGCTATTTGTGTGTTAAATTTTAAATTCCGCATTATTGCCATATTCATATAGCCATCACCTATTCACCCCCCCTCTAGGTGATTTCATAAACATGATAACATGAAACACATATCTTAATGTTTATTTGCTTATGCATGAACTCAATGTATGCAAAAACATAAAGCATATATAAACTCTAGATACCAATCAACATAAAACAAAACTAACGATTCTTTTTACAAAACAAATAATGCTCTTGATACCAATAATCATCAAACTAAAACATGCACATGTGCATATTAACTCACATAATTCTCCCCCTTTTTGTCAATCATCAACAAAGGGGTAAACAATCAAAACAATAAGTACAATGAGGGGTAGAAAATCCTTCTCCCCTTTTTGTCAATCAAAACAAGAAAAAACAATGTTCTCCCCCTTTTTGTCTAAAACAAAAAAAAACAAAGTCAATAAGGGGTGACTTTAAACAACATGATATCAAAAAATATGTCAATGAAGCATCTTGATATCAATTGAAAGTAAACAAAAATCAATAAATGTTATATGCTATATACATTCATGAAGAGGAAAACGCTAAGTTAACTTCCCTACACATATGCATTTCATGAAGAAGGGATGACAAGCCCCAATTCACATAACACATATTATGTAATGAATAAGAGGAGATGTGAAGCTCCCCCTACACACGTGTACCACATAAAGAAGAGATGTTAAGCTCTTCAATATACAATACACTCAACATGAATCTATATGTGGGAGAGATGTTAAGCTCTCCTTGCATATAAGAAATATAAATCAAAACTTGTGAGTATTTTTCTTTTTAAACAAAATTTTGAGGTACCAATTTTAAAATATAAATATCTTGATATCAAAAGATAGTATTTTTCTTTTTAAGCCATATGATACCAATTTGAAACTAAATTTCATCATAAAGCAAGGGAGTGGAAATACAAATACCAATTGAAATATGAAAATCGAATTTTCTCCCCCTTTATGAAATACCAACAAAAACTATGCGTAGGCTCGAAATAAGATACCAATTGTAAACTAAATCAATTGAAATAAAGTTGAAGCTCAAGCTCTAACAAAAATAACTATTTGTGCTCTAAGATATAGGAATATAGTAGGCACAAATAAAACAAGTATATGTGTATGAACTAGGATGAGTACCAATCACCAATAGATGATACCAATTGAAATTATACATACACAATAAACAATTATGAGTATACAAAAAGGATCAAATTGATACCAATTGAAAGAGTTCAATGATACTAATTGAAATGACAACAATAGCATGTGTATATCTCATATCTCAACGAAGAATACGAACTAGTCAAAATGAAAAATTTTGTTAACTAGTACGGAATCCTTCAAGCAAGGAATAAAACAAAATTAATTTTCATAAAACATGAAATCCACATGATAATCAACACTCTAATTCAATTAGGCATAAATATGACTCATGAAAACAAAACATGAGCAAGCAATAAATGTGAGTGTACAAATAAAGTGTGAATATCATAATCATGAAAATTTTTCATTAAGCTCAATTATTCCTTAATCATGAAAACATGAAAACATAACAATCATCTAAACTATTTAATCTTCAAGGCATATGTATGTCTAATACAAACTAAAGTATACATTCATATCCAAAACTCAACGAGTCCACAAAATATATGCATTAAGGCACGTGGCTCAAAAAGGATAAACATGTATATCTAATAGTCTGGACAAGATAGACATATACATGAAGTTAAACAATTAAACACAAAATCAAGAAAAACTAAATCTTCATCAAAACACATTTCATTTCAAGGTATATATATGAATTGTCAACACAATAATTATACATACATATCCCTAAACACAATTGAGTCCATATGTAGATTTGCATGAAAGGCAAATGACTCAAGGGGTATACATGTATATCTTAAAGTTTGGCAATACAAACATATACATGAAGTGAAAAATCATAAAACAAATTCAAAAATGGGAATACAAGTTTAAAATGTATGAATCATCAAAACTAGACTATACTAGCACATCTAATGGGTTCAAATAAGCATTCAAGTCCCAACATATATAGATTTATTTGTGGCCCATTCTATGTACAAGTATATAACTAGTCTTAATGAAAACTAACACTTAAACATATATTCAACACATGATGCATCAAAACACAAAAGAAAATCAACATGATAAATATAAACATGATTAATATGAATATCCACATGTTATTAGATATATGATGTACATGATAGCTAAGCACACTAAATATGGGTTCATATAAGCATGGGTGTAAATAGTATACATGTATGTCAAGGATCTAATTAACATGGCATTTTCATACTAACCACTAAACAATGAAACATGCTATAAACAATGATGAAATATAAAGCATGTAAATAATAATAATAAGGAGTTAAGAATCGTTACCAAAACCTAGAAGGCAACTTTCCTTGTCTCCAAAACATGGTGGTCTTCTCCACCAACACTTCCCTTGAAAGTGATGCATCCATATGATTTTCTTTAAGCTTGGAACGCATCCACTCCAAGGTGCTATCACTCTCACGTCATGTGAGAGCCCACACCTACATCAAAAATTTTAGGGGTGGTCTTTGGTACCCATACTCTTTTGGGTCCATGGGGGTTAGTCTCATTTCTAACCCAAACAAATTTATTTGCTAAATTAGGACTATGTAATCTATCAAAGCAAAATTTAGCAAGGTGGCCCTTACGACCACAATGTGTACAAGTGTACACATGAGCATACATCGTGTTAGGGTGTCCGTGAGGAGCATGTGTATGTCGTGGAGGGTGTGCATGAAAAGATGGAACTTGTTTTTTTCGAACCAAGGATTCCAAGCGTGAGTGGTTCATGGCACATTGGCTCATAGTGGAGCCCAAACAATCCATTTTCTTCTTAATTAAATTTATATCATTTTTAATCAAAGAAGAAGTGTGGCATGCAATAGGTGAAGTGTGTGATACTAACCTAGCATGGCAAACATGTGCATCAATCTTATGTTGCAAAACAATGTTTTTCTCTAAATAAACATTTAAATTATTTGAAATAGTAATTATTTTATTTTTCAAAGCAACATTCTCAATGAATCCCTTTCATTATAGACCTCAACCTTCTCTTGCAAAATATTGTCAAGTCTAGAATGCAAACGCTTATTTTCCTTTTCAATTCTAGACTTTTCTTTTTCAAAATCTTATATTTTTCAATTAATTTTTCACAAACAATTGAGAGTTCTTCATTCAAAGCATGGGGATCAATAATCTCATGACATGAAGAACTAGCATCATTATCACTACCTAAGTGGGGTTCCGAATGTACCTCAAGGGAGTCATTCCCTTGGACCATGAAGCATTGTGACTCGGATTCTCCACTAGATTCCTCCGGTTGATTTGGCACTTGAAGCTCGGAGATGGTGGTTGTTGTCAACAAATTCCACACTGCAAAGGCGGAATCAAAGTTAGAAACACATAAAAGATAATCTTTAGGCAACGTGCTTCTAATGGCCTCTAGGGCTTGTGCATTAGCCCTATATAATCATCATTACCAAGATAACATTTCTTGGTAGCGGCAAGGAAAACATGCAAACCTAGGGTCTTTAGGTACATGGACATCCTATACTTCCAAACAACAATGTTGGAAGGGTCAAAGCTAGGTAGGGTCATGAAGTCCATGGTATAAACTATAAGTGTGCAAACAAGCAATGCAAACAATAGATTAGCAAACAATTGGATCTTACTCCTAGGATGTTAAGCCTAATATCAGGAGCACTACCTCTGATACCAATTGAAAAACACCTAGAGGGGGGTGAATAGGTGTAAGCGCTAATCTAGAAACTAAATGCAAAACTAAGTGCGCTAAATGCGGAAGCTAATGCAAATTTTGCAAACACACTTAATACAATCAACAAGTGTAGCCAAATTCCCCGTGAAGGGCTCTGGACTAACTCCTCTTGATTCCCCTTGAATGGGTTGAGGTGCTATGTGAAGTTCTTGTTGATTAGGTACAAGTGAGGCACACACAAACAACCAAGCATATACAAGATATAGCAATATGAAATATGTAAGGCACAACACAAGCAAATAGATATGATATGACAATATGAATGATGCTTTGCACAAAATAAAGAGAGAGAGAGTTAGAGAGACAATGGATCAAACGCTAAGACCAAGATATGTTTCGAGGTTCGAGCACCTTGCTCTACATCCCCGCCTACACCACCGTGTAGGATTTCCAATCCACTATCTCCCACCGAGGGAAACTCTACCGAAGAGGATTTGTTACAACTCTAGGAGTACCAAACTCCTCTCTCAAACAACCACCTCACAACCGAGGGGTAGGCCCGTAGCCAATACAACAACCAACACCTCTACTGAAGAGGGTTTACAACCAAACTCCACCTCTCACTAGAGGGAGTAAAACCAATCACCCGATCACCTCTACCAAAGAGGGATACAACAAGAATAAGGGTGTTTACAACAAGTGGTTCCAAAGACCACAAACTCAAACTCTCTTTCTTTTTCTCTTTTCCACCAAAACAAATGATCCTAACTAGATTAGGATAGAAGATAGCTCAAGTGTGGAAACTAGGTGTTTTTGGAAACAAGCAACAAAGAAAAAACTAATTGGAAGTCTCTTGTAAAAGATAGAAAATGAAAGATCAAGTCAAAATCCCAAAACCTAGTTTTCTTTGATTTTCAAAAACCCAAAACAATAAAGATTGGAAGTTTTAAAGCACAAAACTCTTTTTAAAACTCTTTTAAAACAATAGAGAAAGTCTAGAAATTTTGTCTCTAAAAACCTTGGCCAAAAACCCAAGAGAATGGGGTTTATATAGGCCCATCAGAAAACTAACCGTTAGGCTGAGCTGGCAGCCTGACAGGTTGTCGGTCGACCGACCCGGTCGACCGCCAACGGTCAGAAATATGACCGTTGGGCAGCTGCGGTCGACCGGCCCGGTCGACCCAAACAAACATAGAGCAGAGCTCTCATCCCAGTCGACCGGTACGGTCGACCGTCCCATTGTCTCCAAACGTGCACAGATTTGTGCACGTCGGTCGACCGTCCCGGTCGACCGACTTCAGCTAAGTCGACTAGGTCAGTTGACTTAGTCGACTGATTGAAGCCTGGAACAGAAAACTGAGAAAGAAAAACAGTTTAAAATTATTTTGAAAAATCTTTTAAGTCTTCTAAAAATCCACAAAACTTGTTTTAACATTTTATATTAAAATATAAACTTGTGATAAAAATTTCAAGACATATATCAACTTGTCAATTCATTTTGAGTCTTGCAAATTTTATCAAAACAAAACTTGTATTTTTGTCAAACTTGATTTTGCCAAAACATGAATAGGATAGTCAAGATAAGTTTGTCTAGCAACTTTAAAGCATGTATGTATATCTAGAACATATCTATCATACATAGAAATAAAGTAAACTTGTTTTGATCTACTATTCATGAAAACCAAAAACCAAAACATGAAACGTGTGTGTATTGTGCACTTGAGCATATCAACTATACTAAGCTTTACAAATGGATCTAAACACTCTATCTAAACTAGGATACCTAAGTCTTCTTGATGAACTTCCATCTTCAAGTAGACTTGCTCCAAAACTCCATCCATGGGCTAGACAAAGTGTGATCTTGAAGCTTTGGCCCTGAAATCATTATGAAAAGCTTCTAAACTCCTTGTTGAAGCTAATCACCAACTAATATCTTGGTTAATGATCTGAAACTTAAACAACACAAGATTATTAGTAAACATAACTACATGAGTTAATCATCATCAAAACTAGGGTGGAAGGCCTTTGGGCCAACAGTTTTAACATTTTATATTGAAACACAAACTTGTGATAAAAATTTCAAGACAATATTAAACATTTGAACTCTTTTTGATGTCTTGGAAATTTTACCAAAAATCAAAACTTGTATTTTATCAAACTTGAATTTTTCAACACATGAATAGTAAAGTCAAAATAAGTTTGTATAAGAAGTTTAAGCATGCATGTATAGAAAGAAAACATCTACTATACATATAAACTATTTAAACTTGTTTTGATCAATCTATTCATGAAAACTAAAAACCAATATCCAAAATATAAAACTTGTGTGTGTTGTTCACTTGAGCATATCAACTATTCTTATCTTTACAACATGGATCTAAACACACTAAACTAAAACTAGGATACCTAAGTCTTCTTGACGATCTTCCATCTTCAAGTCGACTCGATCCCAAACGTGATCCACGGAGTGCAAATGCATGATCTTGATGCTCGGGCACCGGAATCACTATGAAAAGCTCCAAAAACTCCTTTGTTGAAGCTAATCACCAACTAATATCTTGATTAATGATCTGAGACTAAAAATACAAGAATATTAGTAAACATAACTACATGAGTTAATCATCATCAAAACTAGAGTGGAAAGCCTCTGGGCCAACAGTTTTGATGTTATCGGCCATGTTTACTAGTGTATGAATGAAAGAATGCAAATGTAGATTAGCAAATTTTTAGGATCTCTCTAAGGATGTTAAGCCAAAACCTAGAGTCCAAGCTCTGATACCAATTGAAATCACCTAGAGGGGGGTGAATAGGTGATAATGCTAATCAATGCACAATTAAAAAATTATGATGCAACAATCGCCCAAAACAAGACTAGAAGCTGAATACCCTGCGAAGGGTTCTGAACTCCTTCCTCGTGATTCCTCTAGATATGAGTTGGAGGTGCACAATACAATCTTGTTGTATGGGACTACGATTAACAATATGAATATAAAACAAGTGAATATTGCAATGAAAATAGAGAGCAAGTAATAAGAGCAATGAAAGTAAAGCAAGAAGCAAGAGCAAGTAAACCAAATGCAAACACCGAGAATTTTTTCGAGGTTTGAGCACCCAGCTCTACGTCCCCGCCTTCCCCAGAAGGATTTCTAACCACTATAACTTCACAAAGAGGTTACAATCATACCGGAGTACCCAACTCCACAATCTCAAGTACAAGTATTCTCTTGGTGATCAAAAGACCACAAACTCTCTCTTGAAAAATTCTCTTCCCTTACAAAATCCTTGTAGAATAATGAGTAGGATTGAAGCTCTTGTATGTAAGTGGAAAAAGAAAATAAAAATCAGAGAGTTTTGAAAAATACTACAGAAAATGAGAGATTTTCAGCACAAAAACCAAGAACTAAAGCTCTTTTGAATGCCTTAAACTTTTGAAACTTTTGCAAATTTTTGTTGTAAAGAAACCTCACCCTAATCACCCCTATTTATAGGAGAGGGCTAGGGATTAAAGAGTAAACCCACTTAATGGTAATTAGGAAGTATTAGGTTCAGAAAATATCATTTAAACTCTTTTAGAGAGGAAAAAGACAAATTTAAAACATGTTTAGAAACTAGCCGTTATGGCAGAAACGACTCTCTCGGTCGACCGGCCGGTCGACCGGGGTTCAAATAAAAGAGCCGTTGCAGGCTATCGGTCGACCGGACACAAATAGAGAGCAACTGCACTTCAGTCAGCCAGCCGCCCGGTCGACCGAAGGGCTCCGGTCGACGCTCGGTCGACCGGTAAACGTGCACAATGTACGCACCCATCTGCCAGAAGATCGGTCGACTGGGACGGTCGACCGTCCTGACCTGAACTAGTGTCGGTCGACCGGCTCAGGTCAAAAACCAAAAATGAAACAGAATATTGAGGAGATTTTGATTTTTAACAAAATAGTTTTGATTTGAAATATGTATAATACACAAAATTGAGTTCATAATCAAAGGTCTTTATATTAAAATATTTTGTATATATTTGGATCATGAGAGTTTCCTTATGTATCTGTGCTAAGGGTGAGCAAAATTTGAATAAACTGAACCGGACTGAAATTTCAAATCAAACCGACAAATTCGGTTCGTTCTGAATTGTAATTCGGTTTAGTTCGATCGGTTTTGAGATCGTAATTTTGGTTCGGTTTTCTGTTTTGCATTTGCCAAACCAAACCGAACTGAAAAATTCGAATTACAATATATGTATGTATATGTATATATACACATATGTGTATATATGTGTGTGTGTGTATATGTGTATATATATATATAATCTATCAACTGAACAAGCTGAATTGATCCGAACCAAAAAATTCAGTTCGATCGGTTCAATTAGAGCTCTTTTTTTTCGGTGTTTGGTTTTTCAAAAATTGAGAAACCAAACCGATGCTCAGCCCTAGCTGTGTTGGACTCGATAAAGAAGCCATTGACCGCATGGTGTACCTTTCGGTTGTTGGACAAGTGTCATGATCTCGAAGGATGACGGAAAGTCACCACTACAACTTGCAACCTAGGTGTAGTTACATATAAACTTTATATTGTTTGATTAATAGAATTATAAAGAAAGAAACAGTAAAAAAAAGGAAAAAGGCAAAAAAAGATTAAAAAAAGAAAAAAAAAAAAGACACCCATTAAGGCCATCTCCAACCCAATGCCTGCATTGGGAAGAACTCCAAAATGGTGCTGGGTTTTCTCTCCAACCCAGCTCCATTTTGCAATTTCGAGCCTGTTTGTTTCGTTGCAAAACGTCGCAAGTTGTAAGTCGTAAAATGAGAATGGAAAAAGTGAACTGTAGCAGGGAAAATATATTGTGTTTTACGGTGTTTGGTTGATAAAGTAAAGTGTAAATGGAAAAGTATATTGTATTTTACGGTGTTTGGTTGATAAAGTAAAAGTGTAAATGGTAAAGTACATTGTGTTTTACGGTGTTTGGTTGGTAATGTAAAAGTGTAAGTGAAAAAGTTGACCACAAAATTAACTGTAGCAGTGATTTAAATATTATAAATACTATTAAATTAAATCTACTATTGCAAATTAAATTGTATTAATAAATTTGAGATAAAAAAATTAATAATCTTAATATTTTATTTATAACAATAATATTAATAAAATATTAGTATAAATAGTAAAATATTACTAAGATATTAACTAAATAAATAATATAAAATTTTAAGAAAATCTAAAGAACATTAATAAAATTTTAAGAATACTAATAAAATATAAATATTAAAAAATCTTACAAAAAAATAAAATATAGTTATAATATTATAATATTAAAAATACTTGAAAATTATTATAATATAAATATTATTATAATATTATAGAAATATAAAATTAACAAAGTAAAATATATTTATAATTTAATAATAAATTATCATTATAGTATTATTATACTAAATTATTATTACAATATTAACATAATAAAATATTAATATAATAATAAAATATATTATGATATTAATAAAGTAATTTTTTATTTTAAAAAATAAATAATTAAATATATAGTAATTTTATATTAAAGTATAATATTTTTATATTAATATATAAACTCTAAATAAAATAATAAAATGGAATAATTAAATAATTAAATAAGAAATTAAAATATTAAACATAAATATTAAATTAAAATAGTAAAATACTAAATATTAAAACAATATTAAAAACAATAAAAAATTAAAGACTAAAAATATAAAATAATTAAATAATTAAATAAGAAATTGAACACTATTTAAAATATTAAAATTTAATAATATAAATTATATATTGATTATCAAGTAACTGTTTTGAACTGTAAGTGTACTACAAGTGAGAGTTACATGACCACAAAATTCTCTGTAGCAACTGCAAGTTGAAAAATATGAGTGTAAAAGTGAGATTTACATGATCACAAATTTAACTGTAGCAACTGCTAGTGAGAAAAGAAGAGTTACATTTTGCAACTTGTTTTTCAGCGAAACAAACAACGGAAAATGGAAAAGAAGTTTTACGACTTGCGTTTGCGGCGAAACAAACACGCCCTTCATTTTTCCGTTAGCTACAAGCTGCGCCAAATTGGCGCAGCACTGTAGGGTTAGCGCTGAGCCAATTTTTTTAATTATTGATTATTTTAAGGGTTAATATTACTATTTTTTATTTTTTATTAGTTAATGTTAACATTTATAAACTATTTTTTATTTAACTACTAATGTTTAATTTATATTATTTTAATTTTATTATTATTTATATTAACATTTATAAATGAACTAAAATTAAAACATAATTGTACTAATAAGTTAATTAATATATAAGTATATAATTAGTGAAATAAATTAATTGTTAGAAATTGATAAAAAAAATCTTTTTTAGAGTAACATTTACTACAATAGATTAGAGTTGAAAAAAAAATTTGATGGGACACCGACTCGCATTTGATAGAAACCTACTTTGAAGTAAGAGGTTAGAGATAATCTAATTATGCCTTAAAGATGTGCAAGCACGTCTCCGGATCAAGCAAGGGGGCATACATACATGCCCTGCCAGCTGCGGGTCCCACACTCCCCCAGCCCTCAGCAAAACACCAGTTTAAAAGAAAAGTCCCAAGTGTCGAGTTCTCATTGTACGAAAGAAACCGAGCGGGCCCCACCACTCTTAACCTGACGAACCACCAGCACCACCGTCATCAATCCCCTCCGTTGTCCTTCCTTGTCATTTACTCACCCAAGAGCCCGGAGAGAGCGAGAGTAAAGAATCGGCTCACTGCGATCCCGTCACCGCCCGCGTTCTCTCCTCCGCCTTCAGTTTCTTCCCACTGAGCGCCTGAGCTCTTCTCCTTCACCCTCATCACTGCCGCCACCCTCCATTATTTGGATCCACTCGCCAGATCGCAATCAAGCTGGAGAGATCTGAGACAAGGAGATGAGAACATGAAGGTCAGGGGATGGCGAGGGCGGGTGCGGTAGGAGAATGGGGGAGGAGAATATCGAGAGGCCTCTCCTACAAGAGGATCACCATCGCCGTCTGCTTTCTGAATCTCCTCGCCGCTCTCCTCGTCCTCAAATCCCTCTACGCCTCTTTCTCCGATCTCGCCCCTTCCCATCGATCTGCCTCTTTCTCAGGTTCTTTTTTCTCTTTCTAATTGGTTTCTTGGTCGAGCTTCTCGAGTGCCCCATTGGCCGTTTTTAATGGGCATATGGCTTTTCTATGGCAGTTGTTAAATACACAGAAGAGCAGATTAGGAGAATTGAAGAGGCGGTTCGAGTGCAGCAGGCCGCGGAGCCTGTGGAGCTTGTTAATTTGGTAGATAAAATGAAAAAAGATATCATTTTTACTTGTTTTGCTTGTTTTTATCTTAAATTCTGTTATTTGTTTATTTTTTTGGTGAATAAAAGGTGAAGAAATTGAGGAAGGAGTTGAGGGGGGAGAAGAGGAGATGGAAGTTGTCGGATCATGTTAAGCAAGAGATGGCCAATGAGATATTGGGGAGGTTGAGAGGGCTGAATGAGACAGAACAGCGAGGTCGGTGGGATTTTTTTTTCATACTTAATTTCTCTGTATTTTGTCGACTTCATTTTGTTTGGTGTTTTGATGTATAGTGCTTGGGTTTATATGTTGCCATTTTTGTTTCCTTGTTTGTATACGTTTCCTTTACTAGCAGTATGCTTACTAAATTTCTTATCTTGATGACTGTTTGACAAAAATTGATAATCTTACATGGAAGTCTTCAGATGTGCTTGTTATCCATAGTTGGAAAAAAAAATCAAAAGTTTACTTTGAAAATTCTTCGTTGGCTCTAGTAAAGACCAAAAAGACTGCCATTGTCTTGATTTTTAAATTTTATTTACATGGAAACATATGTAGATTTCAGAATGTAGCATTCAAGAATATGGTTCACTGTACAATTACTAGATTTTATATGGAAGTTTGCACTTGGGGAGTGTAAGATATATAACTATGGACATCCATACACTGCGTCTATGATACGCCCATGTCTTGGACTAAGTTGAGTCAGTAATGTTCAACTCAGTTTCACCTTGGTTACCATGACACAGTCACCATTTTAGCTTACTATATTTCGTAGCTGCATTTCTTTCATTGATTGTAAGCCTAACTTGTTGCCACAAGATTCTATATTTATAAACGCATATTTACTATCTTTTATATCTGGCTTTTTCCTTTTTTGGGGTGTGTTCTGTCACTTATCACATGATATCATTGAGGAATTATTTGTGTAGTGATGATGATATCAGAAGTTGGTGAGTGAGAAGTTGTTTTGTTTAATTGGCTCTTCGAAGCATAATTCACGTTGGATCAAGATTCTCGATATTAGCAAGATGGTTTCTCAAATAATAGATAGCTTCTATACTTATGTACCCTTTAACTGAGGTTTTAGGCTTTATGATAAGTGGGATGCAAACAAATACAAATAATCTGATATGAATTTGATTTCATATCTGTAATTTGTGACTATGGTTGTTTTGTATCCATCCATTTGAAATATGGATAGAAACAGGGATAGGGATTGGGATAGTGCAAAACTTTTTGACATATCAGAATGCATATTCAAATGACCATGTACATATTTGAATATGCAAAGAATGCCTTAATGCATGTAGATTAAGTGCATTTAGTACTACATTATGAAAGATTGTGATGAATAGCTAATATGTCTTTATATATTTCTTATTTTATTATTTTAGAGCATGAAGAGACACGAAGGATGGGGCTCATTTTCTTTTCCAATGATTGGTCGTATTTAATTATAAGTTCCATATCCAATCGGGTCTGGATTTGTTTTTACCAGATACAGGTATCTAATTGAATATCCATCCTATCCAATTCATATCTGCATCCTCCAGATGGTAACAACTCCAAATATGGTTAACACCTTTATTTTATCCATGCACATCCTTAATAAAGCCATTTCTTGCCTAGTTTTATCCCGGGACTTGGTTCCAACTCTTACATGAGTGAGAGAAACAATCAATTATTAGCTTTGGCCTTCTTGTGGTTGGCATGATATTAGATGACACCAAATATGTCTGAAGTAGATTAATCCTTCATATATAAATTCTTTATATCCTGATGTATGCTTTTACTTTTGAAAAGATTAACTTAAATTTGTGTTTGAGACCATACAAAAAGTGTCTTGTGCTTAACGAGGAATCTGACATTGATACTGATTCAAATAAAAATATATTATGCCAAATCTGGTCACTAAATTTAGTGAGAACTTACTTGGCACCCCCTCAGTTTTGGTTTGTGCTCCATACCCAACCACATTTTTTGTAAGAAAGATTTGATCATGAAGATGATTAATTTGGCAATTTTCAAATTCCCTCTCCTAATCCTTCTTGGAAAATGTGACGTGTATGATGGCAATTTTCTTCACTTTCTCTCATGATGTATTATGTTTATGAAGTTGTTTCTTGTATATTATGGGGTTGTTTGGATTCAAGTGGGCGGAAGTGAGGAAGTGGGAAGTGTCATTTTTCACTTCCGCTGTCCATCCACACACCGGAAAAGAAAAATGGAAAAACCTCTTTTTCCTTTTCTCTTTTCCCTTTTACACAGCCATTTCCTCACTTTCAAGGTGCTACAATTAATTGTGATTATGTAAATCTCATTTGTAATAAGTTGTAGCTCAAAACAGTTAATTTGGTAGTTATGTAAATTTTGCATTCTAATTACAGTCCAATTTTTTTCATAATTATTTTTGTTTTAATATTATTTTATGGTCAACTTTGTGGTCAACATTTCCACTTCCACTTCCACATTACCAACCAAACACCGGAAAAGATATTACACTTTTCCAATTATACTTCCCAACTACCATCCAAACACCGGAATAAAGAAACAGATTCTCATTTTCCAGAAAGAAAAGAATCCTACTTCCTACTTCCTTACTTCCACCCACTTCAGGGCATCCAAACAGCCTCTGTATTGTAATTTCTAGAACGTGTTTAATAGTTGCTTATTCATATTTCCTCTTTAGTATGCAACACTTCCTTTATATGCTGGGAAGCGTGGACATTTCAAACGTGGAGCCATGTCGTGTCAAACACGTGTCGGGCACACATGTCAGACACAGATTGGACACGATTCTTCTATTTTTTTTATATACTTTCTAGAATTCATCGTGTGTCCAGGCATCGTGTCGTATCGTGTCTATATGTGTCCATGCAACAAAGGTTATATGAAATGAGTGGTGTGTCAAGTCGTATAGAATTTTGATCATAGAGAGTGTTGTTATATTTTGATACTCAATTAAATTTGTTATATCTAATTTGAGCCAATGTCTCATAACTGATTTTTTTTAAACCTTTGCCATGTATAATTTTGGATAGAAATAAAAGTTTGGTGTTTGTTTTTGAGAAGGAAAGGAGAAGGAAAGGCCTATCCATATTTTATAGGAAACTATGTGAAAAAGCGGAAAACCAATTCCTGGTCAAAAGCTACGAATTGGCTTGGATTTCTGACACACCCCAATTAAAAAATAGAATGTGAACTCCATGGCTCTTGGATCATAATTATCTCACCTAATTCTCTACAAGTGGGCCCCAGTGGATAAGTATTTCTCTTCATCCGAGCACACATTGTGCTTTACCGTCCGTGTGGGCCCACTTGTAGAGAATTCAAATCCTAGTAAGTTGACCCTTTTCATGACCCATAGCCTTAGCATTTGGATTTGAGGTTACCAAAACCACAAGACACCGATCTGTGAGCCACATAGCACATTTCAAAGTATGAAACATTACTGATTTGGACTGATGATTCAACATCGTGGATCTTCAACAGCTATTCACGCACAGTGAATATGCCCTTCAAGTTTTCAGTAGTGCTTTGACAACAATGCATATGGCTGCTATTTCTTTGCATTGATGAAGGTAATGAAAAGAAGCAAATAGAGGATGCAAGAAATATGGAAAATAAGAGAGGAAAGAGGCTGAGGAAAGTGGAAGTGAAAAAAAAGGGTTTGTTAATGAGGAGAATTCCAAAATTGACATATTTGATTTTTCAATTAAATCAAATAAATGGCCCGAACCTATTATTGAATTAATAAGTGAGTTGCTTCATCCCTATTGATACCGATTTGCTTGGGCTACATCCAGATTTAAAGAAAAAAATTACAGTTTTTTTTTTTATAAAACTTATGCTATGGGTTTTAAAAATCAAGTATTAAAGCTTGGTCCTTTTCTCTACTTCTTGCAGAGCAAAAATTCATTGAACTTAGATCAAAAGGATAAGTAATCCAAAATCTGTTTTTGGTCAGGCAACTCCAGGGTTTGAATTGATATGCATCTAGGTTAAAGTTTAGGGAGAAATGTGTCTGTTTTTTAGAATTTCTTTTGTGACCCTCGCTTTAATTTTTCTTTATCATTTACCCCTCCTTTATATTTCCAATCCTATTATACCCTTGCCTTAGTTTATAAATATTTCTTTAAAAAAAAATCTTCTTGGTCTAGACTGATTTATCCTTCAATTTTATTTGGTAATATTATGCGGAAAATCCAATCCCATGAAATTGGCATCATTAACAGCTTCAGCTCTGTTTTTACATTGTGTGGACACCACCTGGGCCTTAACTAAAATGCATTGAAGGATATGTGAATTGAAAATGCATTCATTCCTATCACATGTTACTAGCAAAACAATCTGTTAAACAAATTTGCACTCTTCTCAAGTTTAGAAACTAAAAAGCTTTGATAAGTTGACATTTGTAATTAGTTTACTGTGGAAACTTGCATTTGTGGTCAAGTAGTTGATAATTGACATCGAAGATTAGTCGTTAAGGTATTCCGAATGGAGCACATTGGTGAGGGGTGTAGGCAAGGAGGGAGCAGTTAGGGACTGAAGGGTATTGCAAAATGGGACATAAGGCGACTAAGCAATGGAGGAAGAAGGAAAGGGGAGCATGCCAAGAAGGAACGATCAAAATTGATGAGAGCAAGTGATGAGATTATGGTCTGAGTTGGGGCTTTCTTTGTTGTGGACTGTACAAGTAAGATCAATAATAGTAGTAGTTCCTGTTTGTTCTTGGTGAATGATGGGGCTTTTTGAATTTACCTAGTGCATGTGTAGTTTTTGTAGTACTTAGAAATATTAATTTTTCAGCAATTTGGGTTGTCAGTCTAACTAATTCATCTCCTTCAGCTTGGTCTCAAACATTTTCTTATCATTACACTTAAAAATAGCTGTCGGTCATTCTTTTGCAAAATGCTCAAGAGTTGTTGGTCCCTCTTTTCTAAAATACTCAGCTAGGAGAGTGCTTTGCACCTGTGAAGAAGTGAAGGAAACTATCTTCCATTTTGACTCAATTAAGAAGTGACATAAAATCATCTCCATTTTTATCAATTAAATATTCCCTGAACAACTTAATGATAAATGAACTTAAAGGTCTAACTCCTCGGCGACAATATTATCTTTGAGCAAGGGCTGCTTGAATATTTTTGGTGGAACCCTAGATAACTTAAGGGAGAATGAAAATATTAATGTTGAAGTAGCAAGCTTATTGCTCTTATTCTCCGCAAAGAGCTCCAGAGATGCAAGATTTTTTACGTAACATTTTCAGAGCTCTTAACGAAGAACGGGTTCTGTCACGAAATATATGGCAAATTAACTTGCTTTGTAGGAGCTGGGAGGGTATTTGTTTGCATGAGAGAGAGAGAGACATTATTCTTTTTGTTAATTGAGAGATTAGATTTATGAAAATATAGTATATAAATAAACACGTCCGACACCCCGTAGGTGTCCTCAAGAAGTGGCATATGTTTCAATCCGTTTGGTATAGGTATAGCTTCATACCATATCTATATAGTTTAAATTGAACTGGATCTCAGTAAATGAGGGGGAAGTATTGTAAAGACAAATCAGAAAGCAGTAGTCTAAAAAAATTTCTAGCAGGTTTGTACAATGAGCGTATTAGGTATTTTTACATAGGAGTAATTTAGCTCCCACATCATCTGACTAGGTTGCACTAGTAGCTATCATTTTGTTTGCTGCCACTAGGTAGTTCCTTTAACTTTTATTTCAATTAAATTATCTTCTTCGACCTTGGTTTTATTGATGACTTGGATGCCCAACATGATACAAATGATCTCATTATATGGTGAACTAGAACAACTTTTTATTTCAGATAAACCCTTGTAGAACTGGGTTCCCTCATTTTTGACTGAAATCTTGAACCACAGCTTTTAGAAAATCATGGCAAGCAGGTCCAAAACTATGTTTTGCAGACACACAATTTCGGTCATGGCAATTCTCCAAAATCGAGACATGAGGACACTGCTGTGGGTTTTTCTGTGTTTGTTTGTGTGTGTTTTCATTTAAATAGATGCACATTTAATTAATTTAAGTATATGTAGGTTATTCACATAAGAAGCCTAAAATAGTAAAATGATTCGTATGTCGCTTTCGTTGAAAAGGGGCATGTTATTAGTATTTGGGTTATTGGGTTATTACCCATATTTACCCATTTACCCTCTTTGTCTTCTATATATATATATTGTAACTCTCTTTTATCTAATACAATGATCTTTTAGGGTTTTCTATTTCTCTACATGGTATCAGAGCTTAAGAAACCCTAATCTTCAAATGCACCACCTTCTCTTCTTTTCCTTAAAAACTTTCTTTTCCTCCAAACCCGCTCCTTTACCTGCCGCCACTTCTCCATCACTGCCGCAACCCACTGAAGGCTCCCTCCAAGGGTTGTCGCAGGCCCTTAGGGTGTTGCCGCCCCTTCCTCATCTCCCCCTATTGCCGCAATGACAGGGTGATGTCACATTCTTTAAGGAATTAATGACAGACTGCTCAATGGATGGTGCAGATGAAAAAATATTGGTGTATAGAAAATATGAACATGTACACATTTCTGGATACTCTGATTCATGATATACTGGTGATCGAGGGGATAAGAAGCCTACTACTGGTTATTGCACCTTTATTGGAGGAAATCTAATTACTTGAAGGAGCAAGAAGTAAGATGTGTGTCTCGCTCAAGTGCTGAAGCTGAATATAGAGCTATGGCTTATACAACATGCGAGATGGTGTGGTTAAAAAATTTACTGATGGAGCTTGGTTTCAGACAGTTTGGACCAATGCCTATGCATTGTGATAATCAGTCTGCCATCTATATTGCCCAAAATTCAATGTTTCATGAAAAGACCAAATACATTGAGATTGACTGTCACTTTGTCAGAGATGCTTGGACCAGGAAGGTGGTTATGTTTCAGTTCATGCCATCTTCGAAGCAGTTAGCTGATTTACTTACCAAAGCTGCCTCACCTCAGGTGTACCAATCTTTGTAACAAGCTGAGTTTGTTAGATGTTTATGCTCCAGCTTGAGGGGAAGTGTTAAGCTGTTAATATTTGGGTTATTGGGTTATTATCCATATTTATCCATTTACCCTCTTTGTCTTCTACATATGTCTTGTAACTCTTTTTTATCTAATACAATGATCTTTTTGGATTTTATATTTCTCTACAGGGTATAACATACTTCATCTTATATTTTTTAAGGGGTCTAAACAATAACAATTTTGTGCCTGTTCATTTTTTGTACGCAGATGGACACACATTTGTTAATAAGTCGTGTTAGACACGCTAAATTTCATGCGGGGGAAATATTTTGTTGGCATATAAAGAAATATTTAGAATAAGAAAAGAAATGTTGGACAGGCATGAACAAAGGAAAGAAAGCATCTTTCTTTTCCTAATATGTACTCTCCATGTTTTCCAAGTTCAGTAGAATTTTCATCCTTATATTTGACTGATACAAAACCCTCTCTGCTATCTGTTTGGGTGGCTGGGTTTCATTTTTTTTCAGTATCCGAGGGCATGAGGAACGGCCATCCTCGTACAATTCAGGGTGTTCTGGTAGAGTTTTGGTCCCAGGAGTTGCAGCTGGTTGCACTTTGCCTTTTGGTTATCCAGTTGCGGAACATTTAAACTACATCACGCACTTAACAAATTGATTGAAGTGACCGTAGAAACATGGGTTATTTTCTTTTGTAGCTGCTTCAAGTGTTCTGAAAAAAAAAAAACAATTCTTGTTGCTTGAACCAGTGACCGTTATTCCAAATGAAGTGATAAAATAAGATGTAAAAAAACTAATTCACTCAAGAAGTATGTTGATATCATTGTTTTCTGAGAATTTGGTCAATCAATCTGCAGTAGAGACGATTTAGTTCAAATGTGACTGATATTAACTGGAATCAGAAGTTTTAAATTTTGTTGGAATTTCCTTCCCTTTGTTGAAGCATGTCCTATGTCTAAGTAGTTACTCGAAAGGAAGAACAAAGAAGAATAAGATCCCTTATTTCGTTTCCTTTCTTTCCATGTTAAACCCTCATCCCATGAAGTCTCCTTTCAAGATTTCACCTCAGCTTTTACAATTTTTAGGAAAATGTATTGATACAAAATCTCTATAGGAGCTGCTCAAATGAAATTCTTTTATCTTGTAAAAATGGAATATGAGAGCAATAGGTTACTCACATTCTTAATTTAAACTTCAATGTGATTAATGTGTAACAGGTAGAATTCTTGCTAAACAGCTTTGAAACTGCAAGTTACATTGCTATGCTTGCATCTATTATTTTGTGGACATGGAAAGAGTGTATTTGACATGAGCATAGGTACGGATACTGCAATTCTCAATGAAGACAGGAATATGGTTATATTTGTTTTTCTCTGAAGTATATGCATATTTGGAATGTATAATTCTACATGTTTTAGCAATTTATTAGGAAGAAACTTTAGTTAAAAGTGATCAATAAAGCAATGAACACATGATAGGATCGTACTATAAAATGTGGCATTAAATACTCCATCTTATGCAGGCTTTTGAGATGTATAAAGATGTAGACATTTTTTGAGTGTCTGACGCAGATGGAAACGCGTATCATGTACATGATCACGTGTCATGTCATACATGGATGGATGTGCCAATTTTTTGTTATGTAAAAACCGATAGTCACTAATGTAAACTGTGATCTTTTATTACCTGATAAAAATATAAATTTCTAGCCAACTGTTTGTTTCTAAGTTTAGTGTCCAATTTTCATAATACAGTTAGGAAACTTAACTCTTGCACTTTCTGTCGACAGAAGCAGTGGTGCTGTGGCGTGTTAAAAAACTTGAAGAAATTAAAAACAAAACGCTGGCAAATTTCACATCAGATTCAAACATCCCTGCCCAAGAAACACGTAAGTTCACTTGATTTTATATTACATTTTACTCTCATATATTGGCAGACCTAATCTATTAGTATTTTGTTTTTCCTGAACAAAACGGACAAAAATATCCAATTGACAGAAACTAATATGCTTATGCTTGTGTCCAGAAATGCTGAAAAGGGCTTTGAAGTTTGATTGGCTCAGGCTATTAGAAGATATTGGATTTTGGATGCCAGCTAATGTCAATAACACAGAAATTGATAATAAACCTGAGAATGCACAAGAGCTTGGTATAGTTTCTATGAATCATACTGTTTATTACCTTGTAGATGTCAATCTTTAAGCGCAAGTAGTTACTGCTTTTCTTTGTAGGACATATAGCATGGATATGACTTAATGTTCTATCATGTTAAAAATTCCTGTGGCAGAAATTGAATTATCCAATTTTCCAAGTTGCATAATTATAGCTGACCACTTTTTGGTGCAATTCAATTTATTCTTGTTGTTTTCTCTCTTTCACAGAAGAGGAAGAGGTAATTCCAGGTCAACCTATGCCACCTGAATGCCATGCTGAGCTGCATACTGATTATGATGGTGCTGCTGTTAGATGGGGCCTTACTCACCATAAAGAAAGTGCTGCTGACTGTTGTCAAGCTTGCTTAGATCAGGCAAAAAATCCAAAGCCAGGGGAAAAGAAGTGCAACATTTGGGTATATTGCCCATCAGAGTATGGGTGCTATTCACCAGATATTTATGAACACAAACATCAAGAGTGCTGGCTGAAACAGGTATGATGTCTACTGCATTGAAGAATGCTTGTGCTCTGTAAAATCTTCTGCAGTCAGCTTGAAAAATGAAACATGTAGGAGACGAGATCCAGATACGGGAGAGACAAAATATCGTACTAAAACATAATAGCTTTGCAGTCACTATTAATTGTGGGCCACCTCCTTGCTACCTAAGTACTTCATCTTGGTAATTGGAGGCAGGCAATCTGGATCTTTAATTTGCAAAACAATCACGCAAGCTGCAGCAGTAGAAATCCATGTTGCTGCATTATATATAGAAAGCCGCCTTAATGGTTAAGGTGAAGGGGATGGTCAAACTGGGGTTTGGAACCACAAATATCTGTCTTGTGTTACTCCATTTATATAATCGCTTTGGATTTGATAGAATCAACCTTTTTTAATCTAAGAATAGCAAACATATTAATTTGATTCTTAAATCACACGCATACTGTTGTGATTCTGAAAATCAAATCCAACATTAGTAAAGTCTGACTTGTTCTCTGACTTGACAGGAAGTACAGTTGAGGACATATGTCAAGTTTTATGATAAAATATTGATAATTTAGTAGAATTGGCAATAACTACAATCTTTTCCTTTCCATTTTACTACTGTATAAAAATTTCTAACTGTAAAATTATCAGAAGTATTAAAATAGATCATGATAGAGTTTAGCAACTTATTGCTCAGATCTGACTATAAGGAGTTGGAAGATATAAACTATAGCTCAATATTTCCATCACAGTTCAAAACGTCTCAGTCCAATGCCCTTTCAATGACTATCCATGTCTGCATGACGAAGCAGAACATATAAATCCAAAGCCCTGATCTTCACGATGATATATTAGAAGCTTTAGAGCTTATAGTTATAATGTTGTATGAGTGCAAAATACCAGCGTAAAACGCTCTATGGTTTAGAATACACTAATACAGAAGAACTTTTAGGGCATGCCAAATGCAGGTTTAATGCTCTACGAGTTACTTGTGTTTCCTATTTTAAAGCCTATGAATAAAAGTCATGAGAAGAAACTAGAACAAATGCATATTCGGAACAAATTCAGGAGTTCAATATTTAATTCTTGTATTCATAAGGCCTGTTAAATTGAAAACTTGAATCAAAACCTTAAAATCTGCCTGGAGGATTGAGATTTGTTTGAGGTAGAACTTTGTTTGTTTGAGTTAGAAGAATCAAACCCCTAAGAAAATCTTACTAGATATTTCCTGGAAATTCAAAATTTTAAAGGAAAAATGCTCTGTTTGTTTTAAGTGGTGTGAGTTGAGATGCAATGGAGTGGAAGGTAGGGAATGCGGTTTCACATTCTCTGGATTTTGTTAGTGCCAGGATTGGAAGTAAGTGGTTTTATTTGTTAATTTATCTATTAATTTGAAATAGGTGGAATATAAGGATTGGATAAGTGTTTTTGGAGAACTTAGAGGAATTAAACTAACCTCACTGGTGAGTATAATGCTTAGGGGTTTGGGAGTATAGGATATCGGGATGATGATGAACAATGGATTGTGCATCAGAATGGTTTTTAAACATCAATGATAGAAGTTCTTTCATGTTATAACATATCCCATATATGGATCAGTATTCATGCTTGTTCTCATATAGTCATATGTTTCCTAAGGAATGCCTTTTAGCTTACCTCTATTCAGACTATGGAAATTAGAGAGTTTACGATTCATCTCTTTTTACTCTTATTTATAGGTAAATATAATTACAACTCAAAGCACAAGGATGACTCTTATGACTTGTAATTAAGTAACTACAATATGACTTCTAATTAGATAACTATATTATAGATATAAGAAAGTCTAATTCTACTCTTATCTCTATTCTACTCCTAATCAACTCATATACCACCCTTTATACAAATCATATTTCATAACACTCCGTTTCAAGCTGGAGCATATACATTATACATGCCCAGTTATTCACAAATAAAATCAACTCGTGTCTTCTCAAGAAGACTGTGAGTAGATTTGTCAACTGATGATAGGATGAAACATGTTGAGCTTGAACAATCTTCTCTTTTATCTTCTGCGAACAAAGTGATAATTCATTTCAATGTGTTTTGTGTGCTTGTGAAATATTGGATTTTCAACTATATGAACAACCTGATTATTACAGTATAACCTCATAGGACATTCTAGAGCAAAACAAAGCTCAGTGAATAAGTTTCTGACCAAACCAATTCACAAGTTACATTCGTCATCATACGATACTTTTGACTGCGCACTAGAACGTGACACCACACTCAGTTTCTTATTTTTCATGACACAAGATTTCCTTTAAAGAAAACCCAAAAGCCTATAATAGATTGCCTGTTAGCGGGTGATCCTGCCAAATTAGCATCTGAGAAACCAACTCTGGTGTGTCCATGATTCGAATATAGAAGCCCTTTGGCAGGAGTCTTCTTTAAGTATCTGAGAATTTGTACTATTACAGTCCATTGAGTGATTTTTGATACTGAGAGAAACTGACTCACAACACTCACAACAAATGCAATATTAGGTCTAGTCACGGTTAGGTAGTTTAGCTTACCCATTAACCTCTGATGCCTACCAGGATCATCTAAGATCTCCCTCTAATTTGGTGGCAACTTAACATTAGCTTCCATGGGTGCATCAGCAGCTCTACACCCAACATGTCTGCCTCAAATAGTATATAATAATTTCTCTAGAAAAGAGTAATTCCCAATGTTTAAATAATGATAACGTAATGATAACATTTTCTTTTGTTATGTTAACATAGGCTATAACGTAACGCATAACGTAGGTTACGCGATTTAATATTTAATTAATAAAATTAAATATATATACTATATTTAAGATTTTTATAAATAGGAAAATAATTTAAAAAATCTAAAAAAATCAAAACAATATATAACACATTTAGCAAGTCTTACAACAATTTTTAGCAAGTATTAGAATAATTTTCACATTCACAAGTTATAATTCATAATTTCATCTATACAAATAAAATATTATTCGCATATTTCATTATATTTCATAATTTTTAACTATGCTATTCAATCTACACAGACTCATAATTCAATCTACAACAATTCATGATTCAATCGTAATTCATAATTTTTAGTTATGTTATTCATTATAATTCATAATTCAATCTACAATATGATATTCAATTAAACCCCCCGTGTTCTTCACTCTCTCCGATATTTTATTCCGATCTCTCTGCTCTCTCCCCCCTCCCGATCTCTCTTCTCTCTCTCCCGATCTCAGAGAGGATGATCGGGGCAAGAAAGCAGAGAGAGATTGAGGGGAGAGAGATCCGGGGGGAGATTGGAGAAAGAGAGAATAGAGAGATTGGGGGAGAGAGAGCTTACTTGTACTTGGAGATGGAGAACCACTGCTTGGAGACGATGCCAGCGAGAACTACTACGACGTATATCCATAAGAGGTATGTCTTTTTCTTTTGCTGTCGATCGGAGGTATGTCTTCTTCTCGGCGCCGATGAGGACACGACGACAAGGTTGCAGAGAGGACGAGCGAGCGAGCGAATTTGGGGGATTTTTTTTTTGCCCTAAACCGAGAGAATAAGAGGTTATAAAAAGTCGACTTGCACCGTAACATAGGTTTCGGTGCGTTACATTAATAACGTAACGTAACGTAAGTTACGAGCAAAATAACCATAGTTATCAAACATTGTACTTTTACATAACGATTGGTCAGCGTTATGTTATATAACGAGTTATAACGGGTTATAAAATGGGTTTTTTAAAACACTGGTGATTCCCGTCCTGGATCTTGCTACTTCAATGCCTAACAATCGCAAAGATTCAAAGTCTTTTGTCTGATAATGCTTCTGCAAGTTAGCAGTTCAGATTTGCAATCCTCTACGCCTCATCACCAGTGATAATAATATCATCTACGTACACTACAAGGAGCAGCCTCTTCCTTGATGTTGTCACCAAAACAGAGTGATCCTTCTAAGAACGAAAAAGACCAAAAGCCTAACAGCAGAGGCAAATCATCCAAACCAACCTCTTGGTGATTACTTCAATCCATACAAAGTTTTTTTTCAGTCTGCACACCTTTCCTGACCCCCTGAGCAACAAAATTAGGTGGTTACCCATGTAAACCTCCTTGTCAAGAACACCATTAAGATAAGTATTCTTGACATTTAACTGATGAAGGGGCCAGTGACAAGTGACAACCAAAGAGATAAGAATTCGCACAGATGTCAACTTTGCAACTGGCAAGAAAGTTTTCAGCCACACACCTGAGAATAACCTTTGACAACCAGACGGGCCTTCAATCGAGCCAAGGACTCGTCAGGATTTAGTTTCACAGTGTACACCTACCGACATCGAACTGCGTTCTTATCTAGTGGAAGAACTAGATCCCAGGTTTCATTCTTTTTTAGAGCCAATATTTCTTTCTTCATGGTATCCTTCCTACCTGGAATAGATAGGACTTCTAACACAGACATGGAGACAAAATATGGGTCCAAAGAAAAAAGAAAGGCATGAAAAGGAGACAAGTGTGAATAAGATACAAGACAAGAGATAGGGTACAAGACAAGAGATAGGGTGAGATATGCAAGCACGTTTACTTTTATGGAAGACAATAGAAAGATCATCAGAAACACTGTCAGAATCAATAGTATTATCACTGAGGGTAATGTAGATGCATTCTCACCAGTTTGCGTTTCAGAAATTAAAATAGCAGAAGATTTGGCACATGTGCAGTAGAGTACGTCTTGTGAAGACTAGCTGCTTCTCCAAACAGGTGAGGCAGTTTTGGTTCTTCATGCAGAGGTGGCAATGTACACAGATCTATATTAACTGATGATGGAGCATGTGCGACTAGTGGATCCTGAACAAAGAAAAACATATTGTCATCTTCGGACTCTAAGGAAGAAGACCCACTATCAAACCCGAATTTAGATTAAAAAAGATATGACATCAATTGAAATAAGAAAATGATCCAGTGAAAGAGAATAACACCGATACCCTTTATGTGTCCAAGAATACCCAAGAAAAATACATTTGAGAGAATGAGAATCCAGTGATTATTGTTTAGAATAAAACACACACACACAAAAATCTTTGGTGGCATGAAAAACAAATTGTTTTGAGGACAAAATCGAATACGAGGTTTGATTTTGCAAAATAGAAAAAGGAATCTGGTTAATTAAATAACATGCTGTAAGAACTGCATCACTCTAAAAATATTTAAGAACTTTTTTATGAATAAGCAATATGTAAACAGTTTCATGCAAATGATTGATGATGGTTTTTACATTCAACGATACCATTTTGTTGAGTGTATGCACATGAAGACTGATGAATAATGCTATGCTTAGTCGTAAATTTGTGAAAGATGAACTACAATACTCCTTAGCATTATAAGATCTTAAGATTTTTCACAAAAGTGTTAAATTGGGTTTTAATCTTAGAACAAAAATTCTGACATATAGAAAACATCTTAGAATGAAATTTCATGAGATAAAGCCAAGTAACATGTGAGTAATCATCCACAAATGTAATGTAATACTGAAAACTAAGTTTGAATTTTATTGAACATGGATCCCATATATCTAAATGAACCAAATCAATGAGTGATTAGTCCATTAATTCTACTAGGGTTGGATATTCGCTGATGCTTCTCTAGTTGACAAGACTCACATTCTAAAGACTCACTTTCACTAGACTCATTAATTAAAACTTTAAAAACTGACAGAGGAATGATCTAACCGACAATGATGATCAAAAAGTGAAACAGAACTAGAGTACGCTACTAGTTTGGAGACTAAGTCTACATGTTTGGAGACCAAATCTAGATAATACAACCTGTCTCTCTCAGGCACGGTGCCGATCATCTTCTTCGTTCCAAGTTTTTGAAATCAAAACATAGGATATAATTTTACAAAATAATTTAACATTGTAGTAACCTTACTAACTAATAGTAAATTGAAAGAAAAGCTTGAAATATAAAGTACATAAAATAGAGATATGGAAGATATAGCATTAGCAATATTTTTGCATTAGACAGTACAACAATCAGTTAATGTAACAGAGGGAAAGAACACGTAGAATTAAGAGGAAACAATACCTTTGTTCCCACTCATGTGATCAGAAGCCTCTGAATTTATAATTCATGTAGGAGAGGACAATGTAAGATAAGTTGTGGAGTACTTGTTTGTGTCAGAGTAGTTGTGAAGGAAGAAGATGATATTTGGGCAATCTAATTCCATTGAAACATCTGAAATTGTTGAAATTATTGAGCAAGTTATTTAGAAGATGACATCTGCGCAATTTGAAACTATTGAAACTGTTTGTTGAATCATATGAAACTGCTGGTGTGTATATTCTTCTTCTGTCATCCTACTGAACTCTTTTATGATGTTGATCCTCCCTCAAGATCTAAACACGTCAAAATACCCAAGTAAACGATCCTCTTTAGGATCTAAACGTCAAAATATCCAAGCAAACGATCTTTAGGATCTAAACACGACAAAATACCCAAGCAAACGATTCTCTCTCGGGATCTAAACACTAACAAATAACTCAAACAAATGCTCAGGATCTAAAATAACTCATATAAAATCACCAAACTCTAAGTAATAAAAAAGAATACATACCAAAAAGAGAGTAACCTAACAAACACCAAACTTCCTCTCCTTTTTTTATTGTTGCTGTTCACGTTAAACACTACCGCCGTGGTACTGTTCACGTGAATGGTAATTTTTTTTTTTTCAAATCCGGAGTTCAGGTTTGAAAAATAAGAAAAAGAAAAGAAAAAATAAAAGAAGAAGAGGGAGAAGATGTTGATGATCTTTTGATGGCAAGTGGACATGATGATGATGAAAGTTGGGGAGGATCAAGAACCATAAGGTTATGATATAACGAGAAGATTTAGACTATGAAAATTAGAGAGTTAATGAGTTTTCTCTCTATACTCTTATTTATAAGTAAATGCAGTTAAAACTCATAATACAAGAGAGTCTAATTAGGACTTTTGTGACTTCTTATCAGGTAACTACAATATAAATATAAGAAAGTCTAATTATACTCCCATCCCTATTCTACTCCTAATACAACTCGTACCCCACTCTTTATACAAATCATATTTCCTGACACTAGGTTTCTAAGATATTTTTTGTTTCCGCATCTTTTCATATCTGCCACATTGCGGTGTCATGGTACCGCACAATATTCAGAGTTTGGTCTTGTATGCAAGTAACTTACCATGTTTTGTGGCAGAATGAGCTAGAAGTATCAGAATTTTGCAACAGTCCACATGAGCATATAAATGGTCCAAAGCATTACTCATCAGACTTAATAAAAAAAGGCAGCCAAAGGACTAAATCATGTTTGAAATTTTAGGACTATATCTAGGTTGAATTCTCCAAAGCCAAGGGAAACTATTGATAGTAGTCCAGGTACCCCTGAGGGTTTCCAAAATTGAGGCAGTGATGTACTGTTCTGTTGTCAATGCAGATCAAGAACGAGAAACTAGTGTGGTTTGATTGAAGCTAGAGGAGCCACCCTATCTGGCTCAATTGAACTATCTTGGAACTCCAATGCAAGCAATAAAGGCCTGTTTTTAATGTATCTTCAAAAAATTCTCCAACTATTTCCCCTGAAAGATGAGTTTGGCTGATATTAATCCAAGTCTCACTTAGAATGCCACGTCTGTAAAAGATTTAAATTACTAAACTTCCAAAAATGTAATCAAACAAAATGGAATATAGTTCTGACATTATTTTTTTGAGGAGTCTGACTGTTGGGATCTATCTTCTTGATTGGAACTTTTATGCTATAGTGTGGATGATGGGAATCACTAGGCTCTTTTATTTGTTTTGGCTATTTTCCTTTTTGTTTTAGGCTAGGCTTATTTTCTTCTTTTGTTTTAGTCTCATATTGGGTATGACGAAAGACTTCTAGTTGTATGGGCCTATAAAATGTCAAGTGCTGTAGTTATTTGGTAGTTTAGTAGATTTGAGAATTTAGAACTTTGCATAACATTTTTTACTTTGCGTTGAATCTCGACATGGTGATGTGCTGAGTGGGAGAGAGATCTCCTTGGTGGTGAAACCAAAATTAATTTATATCCTCTAAAACCTTAATTTTCTTTCCCTCTTCATCTCCTTCCCCGACCCGTTCTATATCAGTTTTGTATCAGAGCTAAAATTCTTGCTCTTTTTTTCCTCCACAAAAATCTCTCTTTTTTACAAAATCGTAGCCGCCTCCACAAAACCCTAAATCCATCTCTATTTCTTTCTCTTCTTCTTCTCTAGCTTCAAAAAAAATTCAAAACCCTAGATTGGATTTTAAAAAAAAGAAAAGAGAAGAAAAGAAAAAGAAAAATAAATAAAAAGAAAAAATTAAAATAAACCTGAAATTTTCACTTACATACTGTTCTTCTCCTACACCTTCCCAACATTAGAACCCAAAACTCTAGTGGGTTCCTCTGCTGCCTCCAAGCGTCGCTTCCTCTTCATCACAATCTTGAGCGTCGATCGTCGTCGCTGAGTGAAGCGACATCACCGCCGACATTAGTTCTTTACACCGTCGTCCTTCGTCTTCGACTTCCATGACCATAAGTAGATCTCCACTGCAGACATCGTCGACCGCAGTCTCCACCGCACTTAACCAGACCACTAAGCCACCTCTCCTCTTCATCGACTGTAGACATCCAATCTCGTCGCCTTCTTCTGCCACTGCAACCACCGCCCGTCATCTTCTCCAGATCTCCGACCCATCGTCTTCACCAGATCTTCGCCACTGTCTCCGATCCCTCTTTCGCTGCTGCCACCTGACAGCTCTCTGTCGTTATCATCGCATCACAATGCCACCTCCGCCTTCATCGGAGATCCTCACCAGCGTCTGCTTTTTGTCGTCGCCTCATCGGCGCCACCACCATGTCGTTGCTATCCTGTCATCACTGTCCTCACCGCAGTTGTCATCCGACCTCGTTGACCTCATCGCCGTCTGTCCATGCCATCGATGTCGCTATCCCTCTCAAACCTGGGTGTCGAGAGGAAGAAGAAAGTGTGAAGTGGGTTGTGGATTTAAACTTTCAGACCCGATCCACTTAAATCTGATAGGGCAAAGCGGATTTGACCTGCAACTTAAGTTGGCGGGTCAGAGTGGGGTCAGATCTAACCACTTGATCCGAACTCGAACCGCTTTCCCTTAGTCAACCAACTCGGTTCAGTCGAACCCGATCGTGTCCAACAGAGTCAGACCCAGCTGAGTCAAGCTCTGACTGAACTAGAACTGAACCAGCTCACAGAGAGTCAACTCGGACTGCCTCAACCTAGAGTTGGACTGAGTCAACTCAACATGCCAGCTCAGCAGCAATAACACAGTCTTAATTCAAAGCCCGTTTCGGATACGTCCAAAGTACGATTCGAGTTTTGGCCGTTATTGAGTCCCGGAGCCATTGGGAAGATTTCACAGCTTTTGGGCAACAGATTCAGCCTCTACACAACTTTGTTTGGAGCAACTACTCGTTATTGGTGCTTTTTCAAGCACTTTTGAGTATATTCTAAACCCACCTCCAACTTTTGTGATATTTTGCATTTCTTTATGAACTTGTGATAGTTGTAAGTTATACTTGCTGCTGTGAATTGCCTATGTTGATGCATGTTCCATATTCATTTTTAGTAATCATTTTTCTACGTCGTCATTTTAGAAGTCATTAGGAAAATATTTCTTCGTTTGATCATATAGTACACGCATTTAGTGACACGTAAAAACTGTTTGCATCTGTGTGATTGTGTGTATTGTATTTGCATTTTAGATAGTGCATGCTCCTTCGTTGTGGTAGAACTTATTCCCTGATCATTTAGATATGGAGGCCAAACTAGACCTAATCCTTGAGGAGCTTCATGATCTAAAGCTTAGAGTAGACGGGTTGGAAAGTAAATCTAACGAGGAAACTTTAGAGAACTGCAATAATAGGAGAAGAATGAGAGCACTAGCAAACCTAGAATTAATGAAGATGACATAATCCGTAGGATTAAGATAGACCTTACAACATTTGAAAATATCCTTGACCCAAAGATTTTTAATGATTGGATGTGACTTGGATTACTACTTTGATTGGTATAGGTTTACTGAGGAAAGTAGGATTCAATTTGCTAGGATGAGACTTACAGGGTCAGGATTTATTGGACCTCGGTAGAGTGAGTACACTAGGCGTGAGTCTTTCCATAGAGTCTTGAGAGGAAATGAAACAGAAACATAAGGAGATACCTTTCTGATTTCTATAAGCATCACCTCTTAGATAAGTTGCACAGCTTTCGCCAGGGTAGCAGGTCAGTTCAGGATTACACTACCTAATTTGACGACTTAAACCTACGTTGTGAGGTGCAAGAAGAGTTCTACCAAGCTATATCTAGGTATCGATCTAGGCTGAGATCAGATATCCAGCGAGCAATGTTCATTCACTCTTACAAGATAGAGACCCTTGAGTATGCAAGTCAGTTAGCTCAAGACATAGAAACCTTCCTCAGATTTTTCTTCATAGCGTAGGGTCATTCTTAAAGCCGGGGAGCAACTTAGCCCGAACACTCACATCACTGGAGATCCTAAGGGCAAATATGTGTGAATCTTCTAAGAACGCTAAGGGTAGTCAGTATTTTAATTGTCAAGGTTATGGTCACGTTGTTGTCCCTCTAAGAACCTTCTAGTTAGGGAAGCCGATGATGATGAGATCGGGATAATAGTTTATGAACCAATTGGTAACACGATTGATTCTGATAATGATGTTTGGGTTTCTAGCATCCAATTAGGTGTTAGGTGAGCTGTTAGAGATGAGAACTAGCGTAGGTCTAATGTGTTCCACACTTATATTACACACGAGGGAAAGAATTATAAGTTGACGATAAATGAGGGTAGTTGTGCGAACATCATTGCCAAGACATTTCTTGAGAAGATGAGCCTTAAGGCTCAACCACATCCCTACTCATCTGCTCAATGTATTACCCAACGTTGTCAGATTCCTATCCACATGTCTACCTACGAGGATCGTGTTTAGTGCGATGTCTTAGACAGACATTGTATACATTTTGTTGGGTAGGCATTTGTTGTATGACTTGAATGTGATCAGTCTAGGTAGATCTAACCCTTATGAATTTAAATTTAAAGGAAAAAAATAGTGTTGAAACCTGCAAGCCCAAGTCGAATGTAGGAAATAATTAGCGACAAGAAACAACAAGACACCATGTTACTTAGTGATTAGATCTCACTTTTCACTTGAGTCTCCTATTGATGGATCTACTCCTAGATCTAGGAATTCTGTCAGCCTTCTCTCTCTTTCCTTAGGTATTCCACCAGTTGTCACAGTTGAGCCATCTGCATCACATTTGCATAAGTTGCTGATCGGCAAATGACAATAAGAAATTATAACTATTATCTACTGGAGAGTCGCAAATAGTTGCAGGAACTCGCAATAGGTGACGAGGTGTTGATTACAGTGCACTCAAAGAGGGTCCCACTGGGAACTTTGAAAAGGCTTCATACTCGACGCAGGGGTCCATACAAAGTTTTGAGAAAGTTTGGTTCTAGCGCTTACGAGCTCAATATTTCTTGTGATCTTCGGATCAGCCCAGTGTCCATGTTGGGGAGCTGACTCGTTATCGCACTTCTACGGGGTTTCAACTGTTTTCAGTTCGTTCATTGCGGTGACCACTGCTGAGAAGACCCACCACTGAGGAGTTTGTGCAGTCATTCTCGTTTCAAATTCATCATTCATGCCGTCACCATTTGTCAGTAGCGAATTTTTCGAAGCCAGGGAGAATTGATGAGAATCACTAGGCTCTTTTATTTGTTTAGGCTATTTTTTCTTTATTTTAGGTTAGGCTTATTTTCCTCCTTCGTTTTAGTCCTATATTGGGTATGACGAAAGACTTTTAGTTGTATGGGTTTATAAAAAGTCAACTAATGTAGTTTTTTTGGTAGTTCATTGGATTTGAGAATTTATAGTTTTGCATTGCAATTAATTCTTTGTGTTGAATCTCTATATGGTGATGTGCTGAGTGGGAGAGATATCTCCTTGGTGGTGAAGCTAAAATTAATATATATCCTCTAAAACCCTAATTTTCTCTCTCTTCGTCTCCTTCCCCTGCCCCTTCTACATCAGTGGCACATTGTTATATGTCCTGAAGATTTCAGGGGAATGGTTTTTGGCGAGGTCTGTGTTATAGCAATTGATAGTTGATCTCAGCCTTACTTACAGTCTCCCTCCTGACGAGCCTATAAAATATTTTGACTAACATTGTACATTATAGAATATCATACAGTTGATGACTTTATGAGAATGTTCTTGAAGTCCTGATATGGATTGCGATTAACGTTGTCCTTCATAAAAACAGATCATACTCCAAGTTTCTAACTGCCTTGATATTTTCAGAAAACATCATGACAGAGTGACAAGTGCCAAAATTTTGTTCTGTTTCAAGCAATGATAGTCTTAGATATAGGCTATGTCGTTGCTTGGAGGTGAATGCAATTCCCTGTTATATTTTCTTTGGATTCCCATAAACATAAGCAAAGTCATGAAATTTCTGCTAGATACCAACAAAATTCATTTTTTTCCTTTTCTTTTTTGTCTAATTACAGGCTGATACCCCTCGACTGAACTTCAAAACCCGGTACCCAGAATCGTACAGAAATTCACACCCAACGGCGCCTTTAGTTGTCCCTTGGATGTCAGGTGTTGTTGGTGCATGACCAAGTGACTTCCTCAACAATTTTGGCACACAATGGTGGTGCTGAGTTTTCTCCATGCGGGCAACATTTTATGGCATGCCATGAATGTAAACTTCTATTTTTTTGTTTTGTGGGTCTGGAAACTTGATATTTTTGCTGTTGTAAAATTTAGAAAAGGCATGAAGGCGTCCACAAAGACTACATTTTATACTTCGAAGGGGAATATTCTTATGTACGATGTGATACAGAATTGATAGGTGAGTTAGTTTCAATCTTAGGTTTTACAAAATTTGGACTACGATATTATCAATAGTGTTTGTACGTTATTGGCTTTGAAAAACATTGGACTCTGATATTTGGATTTGCCTGAGGAAGCAATACTAATGGATGCACACAGTAGAAATTTGCAGTGGATAACTGTATATGCAAATATGTCTGATCAAAATACAACTAAAGAAGCTTTACAAATTAGAATTTAATTGCTTTAATGGAAGGCTTAAAATAAATAATTCAGATGAAAAAGTAACTTGAATAAAATGTGAAACATAATTACATGAAAGTTTAATTAAAAAAACCGTCACTATAATCTTAATCTAATAAGAATTTCTAACATCTATTAAAATTCATAACTAAATTGAGAAAGGACTCCGAAAAAAGCTGCAACAAATCATTTTACGGGTAAATTGTCTCGATTTTCACGTGCACGGCACGTGCCCAGAAATTTTCTGTCATTTAGACGTCCGACCTTTTCGCGAATACCACCCCGCAACTCTCGTGGATCCGACCCGATCGACCGGCCCCAGTATAATTGCGGCGCCTCGGCGTTTCTGAGAACTCTCTCGCAACTCTCTCTCTATGGCGAATCTCGCTCGCTCTCTCCCGAAAGTCTCTCTCGCAGATTGATTCTCGCTAAAGCAAAACCCTAACTGCAAATTCAAGGTACGCTTTTTAGAATTCATTTTCATGGCTTCGATTCTCTTTTTCAGATCTCTTATATGGAGTATAAACTGAGAAACAGCATTAATTTCAATGTTGTCCCCAGGAAATTTACAAAACTCAATGTCAATTTAGTGCATGCAGCTTCAAGTTACGAAATTTTATAGAAGGAATGAAAAATTTTCGTGTTTAAAGTTAGAATTTTTGTTTTTGTGATTGATCTGCATATTCTGTTCTTTGCCTTTACCTATTCCCCTTTTTCTCTATTTCAGAATCTCAACTTTTGAAATAGACTCCTTTCGTGCTTTTTCTCCATTTTTGCTGTATCTTTAGTATGACCACTTCTTGAACAAAAAGATTGAAACTAATATGATGCCAATTGTTATAGAACAAGGAGAATTTATTTTTTAATAGTAATTACTTATATGATTATTACCCAATATTAATGATTCATCCAGTTATTTAAGAGTCTTGCAAAAAGATTTCTTATATTATATATTTTAATTATGTAGGATTTTTTCTGCTTTTACTTTATGTTCTTATGAATTATTATTAATTCAGGGATGTTTTCTTAAGCATGCTTTCCTACCTCCAACAATTACAATTTTATGTGCTGTTATTTTTAGAATGATGAAAACCGTAAGATACAAATCAAAAGGCTTGAATATTGATTAGAGAAAATTTTAACCTTTTTCTTAACAGACCTTTAAGACAATCTCTTCACATTTAATCATCTCTAAATATTTAGCTCATGATTGAGATGGAAAAATTGTATTGACTTTAAGCACAGGTTCATAAGTTATAGTGCATACTAATGGGCTATCTAAGCTGGAACTTACAATACTACATATTCATTGCACACGCCTTTAATGGTAGTATGTTATAATTTTGGAGCACTACACATTCTTTTAGTTTCTTATATTATTTATGTATAACTCTTAATATTAATTAAAAGAGAGATATCCGGGTACATGGGTAAAGGGTAGGAATAAATCCTTTACCCGTACGTTGTTTATATAAATAATTATAAATTCTTACCAAGTTCGTATTGGTATATATAAACATGGGCATAATTCTTACTCTTACCCTAAACTTTAGGCTTAAACAATAAGGATAAATGGGCAGTACCCTTTATCCTTTTAGTGGTTGGATCCCATAGACCCAAAATGGATCCTACAGATTTATGTTCTGGTGAATCCAACATGTTGCCACCTCATTTTATTTGTTTCCTTCCATTAGAAAATTGATCCTTTCCACTTGACTTACATGTAGGGCGTGTTTGGATGCAAGGAAGTGGGCGGAAGTAAGGAACTGGGGAAGTATAATTGCTCATTTCCCTATCTATCCAAACACCGGAAAAAGAAAATAAGAAAACCCCTTTTACCTTTTTCTTCTCTCTTTTACACAACCATTTCCTCACTTCTAAAGTGCTACAGTTAATTTTGTGATTATGTAAATCTCATTTATAATAAGTTGTAATATAAAACAGTTAATATTTTGGTCATGTAAATCTCATTTGCATTCTAATTACAATCTATTTTTTATTTTTCTTAATTAATTTTTATTTTAATATTATTTTGCGGTCAACTTTGTGGTCAACTTTTCCACTTCCACTTTCCATTACCATCCAAACACCGGAAAAGATAAAACATTTTTCAAACCACACTTCTCAACAACATCCAAACACCGAAAAACTTACTAACCAATTCCCAAGTTCCAAAGGGAACTAATATCACTTCCTCACTTCCTTACTTCCTCACTTCCACCCTTAACCAAACAGGCCCGTAGTGTAAGACCCACGTAAATGCAGAAACCCAACTTCTCCTATTTTTAGTCTCTCACGTTCTTTTTGTAGGATCTATATTCAAGAAACACAAACACTAGAGGGGGGTGAATAATGTTTATAAATTTTTAAATAAAACTACTTGCAGGAAATAAAAATTCACAAGATAAAACTCAGAAAAATGTAAATGCAAAGACAAGAGATTTATCCTGGTTCGGTCCTTGTGACCTACGTCCAGTCCTCAAGCAATCCGCTTGAGATTTTCTTTTCCTGATTTGGATTCACTCAAAACCAATACCTTGTACACCACTTGACAAAACATCATTTGTCAAATGTGTACAACCCCTCTTACACCAAGAAGACAAACACCTTGTACAACTTCTCTTCTACACCAAGAAGACGCCCTTGTACAATGCTCCTCTTGAATGATTACAATTGATCCTATAAGCCTTGAATCTGTATGTGATTGTGGATAAGGTCTCTTATAGGTGGACTTTCAGAAATCTTCACAATAGAGTAGGAATTGGTGAAGAAAGAGAAAGTGGAAGCAAGTTTTTAGAAAAACAGAATTTTGAACAGAATTTTTGGATAAAAATTTGAGTTTTGAATTGGTGAATTGATCATAGGACAACATCCCTATTTATAGCTAAAATCTATAGTCAGTTAGAGAAGTTATCAATTCAAATTTGAAATTTAAAATGTTGGATAAAATACTAGAAATCACCAACTGCACAACAGTCAGAAACTGCTATTAGTCGACTAGGATATGGAGGTTAGTCGACTAGACGAACAACATTTTCCAAAGTTAGTCAGCTAATTTAGGAGGCAAGTCGACTATACTTAGACTGATATAGATAACAAGTTTCTGAAAATTATTTTTAGTCGACTATAAGAACAAGGGTAGTCGACTATATAAGGGGTTAGTCGACTATACTCTAGGGGAAGTCGACTAATTCTGATGACAAACAATAAACAGAGAGTTGGGATATTTTTGTGCAAGGACTTAGTCGACTGGGAAAATTGTCAAGTCGATTAGGGGATATGTTAGTCGACTATAGGTTGGGTCAAGTCGACTATCTAAGTATTGTGTGTGTATTTAAGGCTTTTAACAATAATTCTAAAAATACACATAAATATTTAAAGTTTTCATCTGAGGTTGAGCAATCAGAACTCTGTATAAATGCTTGAGATAGAGCTCCAAATGCATCTGTATCACTTTGTTATTAATCATCAAAATCTTTCAATCTTGTAGGCTTCAACATTCTCCCCCTTTTTGATGATGATAATCTGTGTTTATGAAAAACTCCTCCTGCAGAGAAACGCCCCCTGCAGTAAATAGGTTATAACAAATAGATATGTAACAAGTCAAGTGTTCTTGTTCTCCCCTGCATAAAGTATAAAAAATTTTCATATAATAAGTGTTCCCTGCATTGCCATATTACAACATTGCCAAATATTTATCATATATCCATTATCACAACACACATATATCAACACAGAATTTTTTTTAGTAACAGAATTTTTCTCCCCTTTTTAACAAAAAGAGAAATAATATAGATCATAAAAAGATACATTAACAATCATTGTTTTCAGAATAAAACAGAAAATGTCAAGTACAATAAAAACTAAAAGAGTCTTAACTAAAAAAATACAAGAGGCAAGAAATGCCAAAAACAAAACACGTAGCAAAGCCAACTCCGTAAGCATCAAATGTCGGATCCGGAAGGAGGAGGTGGTTGAAAATTGGTCTTAAGGATATCTAGAATTTCCTTTTGAGTTGATGCAAACGAGTCCATCTTCAATTGCATACTCATAAAATGGTCCATCAGTAAAGATTGATTTGAGAGTAATGTATTCTGAGAGTCCTGAATGAATTGTTGTTTGGTGTGTAGAGACTCTATTTCAATAGAAAAAGAGTTGTAGAAGGCATCGGGATATGAAAGAGGTGGTTGAGATGAAGAGGGTTCAGTGAAGGGAGGCTGAGTAGAGGAAGGAGCTTGAGTTGAACTTTGGGCCTGTTTGTTTCGTTGCAAAACGTCGCAAGTCGTAAGTCGTAAAATGAGAATGGAAAAAGTGAACTGTAGCAGAGAAAATATATTGTGTTTTACGGTATTTGGTTGATAAAGTGAAATGTAAATGGAAAAGTATATTGTGTTTTACGGTGTTTGGTTGATAAAGTGAAAGTGTAAATGATAAAGTATATTGTGTTTTACGGTGTTTGGTTGGTAATGTAAAAGTGTAAGTGAAAAAGTTGACCACAAAATTAACTGTAGCAGTAATTTAAATATTATAAATACTATTAAATTCAATCTACTATTGCAAATTAAATTGTATTAATAAATTTGAGATAAAAAATTAATAATCTTAATATTTTATTTATAACAATAATATTAATAAAATTAGTAAAATATTACTATAATATTAACTAAATAAGTAATTATAAAATTTTAAGAAAATCTAAAGAAACTGAATAAAAGTTTAAGGATACTAATAAAACATAAATATTAAAAAAATCTTAAGAAAATTAATAAATATAGTTATAATATTATAATATTATAAAATACTTAAGATTATTATAATATTAAATTTTATGATAATAATATCGTAATATTATAAAATATAAAATTAACAAAGTAAAATATAATTATAAATTTAATAATGAAATATTATTATGATATTATTATAATGAATTATTACAATATTAACATAATAAAATATTAATATAATTTTAAAGTATATTATAATATTAATAAAGTAATTATTTATATTAAGAAATAAATAAATTAAATATATAATAATTTTATATTAAAACACATTATTGTTATATTAATAAAATATTAAATTTAAATAAAATATTAAGAAAATTGGTGTAAATATTAATCAATAATAAAGTATTAAATAACAATATTAAATTAAAATAATAAAATAGTAAATATTAAAACAATATTAAAAATAATAAAAAACTAAAAAAATACCAGTATAAAATAATTAGGTAAGAAATTAAGCAATATAAAAATATTAAATATATTAAATATTTAATAATATTAAATTATATATTAATTATCAAGTAACTGCTTTGACACTACGAATGTATTACAAGTAGAATTTATATGACCACAAAATTAACTGTAGCAGTTGTAAGTGGGAAATTTTGAATGTAAAAGTGAGATTTATATGACCACAAATTTAACTGTAGCAACTGCAAGTGGGAAATGAGAGTTGTATTTTGCGAGATGTTTTGCAACGAAACAAACAACGGAAAATGAAAAAGAGTTTTACGACTTGCGATTTTGCGGCCTTTTGCGGGGAAACAAACAAGCCCTTTGTAGAGGAGGAAAGGGAGGTTGTGGTGGAGGTTGAGGAAAATCGTGAAGTTTCATACGATGAAGTACGACACGATCAGAAGGTTCGAAAACCTTGACAACACTCGTTTCGGAAGGAAGATCTATGTGAAATTTTCGAAACACATGTGATAAAAAGGCTCCATATGGTAGGAAGGAGGTATGGTTCTTAACAAGAGTATCAAAGATTATCTTTACCCAATTGACTTCTAGTCCAGTCATGATGGCATAGACACAAGTGGCTAAATCACGGGAATAATAGTTATAACTCCCGATTTTAGGGCAAATGTTACAGGTAAGGATATGACCAATAAGATGGGGAATGAGTTTCAATTTATTGTTAGACATAGGTAATCCTTGACCTGGAAGAAAATATTTGATAATACCTCGGCATCATCCATATTAATGTCATTAATAGAGAGGCCGTGATAAGAAATTGAAAAAATATGACCTAAGGATTTAGGGAATAACTTGATATTGATACCCTTAACCATAGAATATATATGAACATCATCCTCATTGTTTTTATAGGTTAAGTTGGTATAAAATAAGTGAATCAAGAAAGGATAATAGCCTTGTCTAAAATCAGTAGAGAACATATGATAAAGATCACAATTTTGTAAATATGAGACAATATCATAGTCATTAAAGTCCTCATATTTAACAAACATATCAGGTAAAATTTCTAATGAAGAAATTCTAAGGAAATCATCTTCTAGGGTAGGATTTTTCAGAAAAGCCTTAAAATCAGCTTGAGATGAGGAAGATGGTGTAAATTTGTTTTCTTAGACCTAGACATGATTAGAACTCAAATTAAAGGAAGATAAAGCAGGAATTGGAAGGAAAATGCAGAGATTGAAGCGAATTTACTAAGAAATTGAAGGAGGAAAGAGATGGGTTCACTGCTGCTGTCGATCCCTATAGTCGACTGGTGCGTTCGGCTGGGGAGAGGAACCGGGTGAAAAACTAGGGTTTTGATGAGGGTTAATGGTAGAAAAGAAAGGTAAATACCAAATCAATGGTTAGGATCAAAAAGAGAGTTAGATCGGATCCAGATTTAATCATATGGGTCGGGTTTTGAAAGTTAAAAATCAATAACCGAACACAGTTTTTCACAGGGTTAGTCGACTTAGGGTTTGTGACTAGTTGACTAATCCAGATACTAGTCGACTATTTTTTATATATAGTCGACTAACTCTTAATAGCTCAAAAAATCATGTTTTTGTTAGATGCAATTAGTCGACTGGGACACTGTTAAGTCGACTAGTTGTTTAATAAGTCGACTAATAGGCCTTGATATGTCGACTAATAGCCTTGATGATACGGAGGTCTTATCAAATATATTTCTTCCAGGTCAAGGATTACCTATGTCTAACAATAAATTGAAACTCATTCCCCGTCTTATTGGTCGTATCCTTACCTATAACATTTGTCATAAAATTGAGAGTTATAACTATTATTCCCGTGATTTAGCCACTTGTGTCTATGCCATCATGGCTGGACTAGAAGTCAATTGGGCAAATAATCTTTGATACTCTTGTTAAGGACCATACCTCCTTCCTACCATATGGAGCCTTTTTATCACATGTGTTTCAGAAATTTCACATAGATCTTGCTTTCGAAACGAGTGTTGTCAAGGTTTTTGAACCTTTTGATCGTGTCGTACTTCATCGTATGAAATTTCACGATTTTCCTCAACCTCCACTACAAGCTCCCTCTCCTCCTTCACAAGTTCAACTCAAGCTCTTTCTTCCTGTACTCAGCCTCCTTTCACTGAACCCTCTTCTTCTCAACCACCTCCTTCATATCCTGATGTCTTCTACAACTCTCTTTCGGTTGAAATAGTGTCTCTACACGCCAAACAACAATTCATTCAGGACTCTCAGAATGCATTACTTTCAAATCAATCTTTATTGATGGACCATTTTATGAGTATGCAACTGAAGATGGACTCGTTTGCATCAACTCAAAAGGAAATTCTAGATATCCTTAAGACTAATTTTCCACCACCTCCTCCTTCCGGATCCGACATTTGATCCTTATGGAGTTGGCTTTGCTACTTGTTTTGTTTTTGACATTTCTTGCCTCTTTTTGTATTTTTTTTGGTTAAGACTATTTTAGTTTTTATTGTACTTGACATTTTCTGTTTTATTCTGAAAACAATGATTGTTAATGTATCTTTTTATGATCTATGCTATTTCTCTTTTTGTTAATGACAAAGGGGGAGAGAAAAATTCTGTTACTAAGAAAAATTCTGTGTTGATATATGTGTGTTTTGATAATGGATATATGATACATATTTGGCAATGTTGTGATATGGCAATGCAGGGAACACTTGTTATATGGAAATATTTTTATACTTCATGTAGGGGAGAACAAGAATACTTGACCTGTTACATATCTATTTGTTATAACCTATTTACTACAGGGGGAGTTTCTCGAGAGTTTCATAAACACAAGTTGTCATCATCAAAAAGGGGGAGAATGTTGAAGCCTACAAGATTGAAAGATTTTGATAATGAATAACAAAGTAATACAGATGCATTTGGAGCTCTATCTCAAGTATTTATACAGAGTTCTGATTGCTAAACCTCAGATGAAGACTTTGAGTATTTATGTGTATTTTTAGAATTATTGTTAAAAGCCTTGAATACACACACAATACTTATATAGTCGACTTGACCCAACCTATAGTCCACTAACATATCCCCTAGTCGACTTGACAATTTCCCCAGTCGACTAAGTCCTTGCACAAAAATATCCCAGCTCTCTGTTTATTGTCTGTCATCAGAATTAGTCGACTTCCCTAGAGTATAGTCGACTAACCCCTTATATAGTCGACTACCCTTGTTCTTATAGTCGACTAAAAATAATTTTCAGAAACTTGTTATCCGTATCAGTCTAAGTATAGTTGACTTGCCTCCTAAATTAGTCGACTAACTTTGAAAAATTTTGTTCGTCTAGTCGACTAATAGCATTTTCTGACTGTTGTGTAGTTAGTGATTTCTGATATTTTATCTAACGTTTTAAATTTTAAATTTGAATTGATAATTTCCCTAACTGACTATAGATTTTAGCTATAAATAGGGATGTTATCCTAGGATCAATTCACCAATTCAAAACTCAAGTTTTCTGCCCAAAATTCTGTTCAAAATTTTGTTTTTCTGAAAACTTGCTTTCACTTTTTATTTCTTCACTAATTCCTACTCTATTGTGAAGATTTCTGAAAGTCCACCTATAAGAGATCTTGTCCACAATCACATACAGATTCAAGGCTTATAGGATTAATTGTAATCATTTAAAGAGGAGCATTGTACAAGGGCGCCTTCTTGGTGTAGAAGAGAAGTTGTACTAGATGTTTGTCTTCTTGGTGTAAGAGGAGTTGTACACATTTGACAAATGGTGTTTTGTCAAGTGGTGTATAAGGTATTAGTTTTGAGTGTATCCAAATAAGGAAATAAAAATCTCAAGCGGATTGCTTGGGGATTGGACGTAGGTCACAAGGACCGAACCAGGATAAATCTCTTGTCTTTGCGTTTACATTTTTCTTTTGATCATCATTCCAAGCGGTGTATTTGGTTGTTGGCTTGGTGTATGGTGCTACAACTATGTTTCATAGTTCGTAGTTGAGCGATTGTAAGTAGATCTTCATTCTACACTTTCAATAATTGTAGTTGGATCCATCGAATAGCGGTGGACGTTGTGTAGAATATCCTTCTTTGAATTGTGATGAAGGGAACTCCGTTGCCATCCTTGCTCTGATACCAAGTATAGGATCTATATTCAAGCAACACAAACACTAGAGGGGGGTGAATAGTATTTATAAAATTTTAAATAAAACTACTTGCAGGAAATAAAAATTCACAAGATAAAACTCAGAAAAATACAAACGCAAAGACAAGAGATTTATCCTGGTTCGGTCCTTGTGACCTACGTCTAGTCCCCAAGCAATCTGCTTGAGATTTTTCTTTCCTGATTTGGATATACCTAAAATCAATACCTTGTACACTACTTGACAAAACACTATTTACCAAATGTGTACAACTCCTCTTACACCAAGAAGACAAACACCTTGTATAACTTCTCTTCTACACCATGAAGACACCCTTGTATAATGCTTCTCTTTAAATGATTATAATTGATCATATAAGCCTTGAATCTGTATATGATTGTGGATAAGGTCTCTTATAGGTGGACTTTCAGAAATCTTCACAATAGAGTGAGAATTGGTGAAGAAAGAGAAAGTGAAAGCAAGTTTTTAGAAAAATAGAATTTTGAACAGAAAACTTGAGTTTTGAATTGGTGAATTGATCCTAGGACAACATTCCTATTTATAGCTGAAATCTATAGTCAGTTAGGGAAGTTATCAATTCAAATTTGAAATTTAAAACGTTGGATAAAATACCAGAAATCACCAACTGCACAACAGTCAGACACTGCTATTAGTCGACTAGGATATGGAGGTTAGTCGACTAGACGAACAAATTTTTTAAAGTTAGTCGACTAATTTAGGAGGTAAGTCGACTATACTTAAACTGATACGGATAACAAGTTTCTGAAAATTATTTTTAGTCGACTATAAGAACAAGGGTAGTCGACTATATAAGGGTTAGTCGACTATACTCTAGGGGAAGTCGACTAATTCTGATGACAAACAATAAACAGAGAGTTGGGATATTTTTGTGCAAGGACTTAGTCGACTGGGGAAATTGTCAAGTCGATTAGGGGATATGTTAGTCGACTATAGGTTGGGTCAAGTCGACTATCTAAGTATTGTGTGTGTATTCAAGGCTTTTAAAATAATTCTAAAAATACACATAACTACTCAAAGTCTTCATCTGAGGTTTAGCAATCAGAACTCTGTATAAATGCTTGAGATAGAGCTTCAAATGCATCTGTATCACTTTGTTATTCATCATCAAAATCTTTCAATCTTGTAGGCTTCAACACTTTTTGTCTCAGATATTGGTTAAAAAAAAAACTTTCTTTTCTGCATTTATGATATTATGTGGTCTTATGTTTTAATTTAGTTTTGCTATTGGCGTAAGTCCACATTCTGTTGCTTGTTTTCGGGTAAATTCTCAAGTTGGATGTATTTTGATGCTTGGCATATTTTGAAGCGTAATTTTGAAAAAAAAAATTATGAATTTGAACATAAGAAATAAGTATATGCTCCAAATTTTTTATGAATAAATAAAAAGTGACTTGTTAAAATCAGAAAGAGTTCTGCAAAATTACAGAATATTTTGAAGAATCTTCGGTTAAGCCTTTTTGTACCAGAGCATGTCTATTCAGTGTGTAAAATAGAAACTAGATGCTTCTACTAGGAAAGCTTTGTAGACAATCTATATCAAATTCATTGGGCAAGAAATGTTTGAAGGTTATCTCATGATGCACCTGAGGACATTTTTTTCTCTAATCATATGAGAAGGGTGTTTCAAAAGTCTACATGCACCAGTGTCATTGTTTTATTGTCATTTGATGAGACAGAATAAGTTAAAGTCGGTGACTGTTGAGGTAAGTACCAATTTGACTAGATAGGATCAAAATGGCATTAAAATCACATTTAATGTGAGAATTACCATTTGAGTAACAATTAATGTGAGAATTTTGGTGTATTTTATATGAGCTCGGCAGTATCAACTCTTCAATTAGTTGCAGAAGCCCTTGTTTTAACCATGTGACACTAAAAACTTGGTTAACATAACTTTCATTAGGTCTTTGGACCATTGTTTAAAATCTTTGTATTGTTATCGATATTGGTCAATAGTTTTTAGTATCAATATCGTTAATTGTCATCATATAGATAATATTGGCCAATATTATAGGATTTATATCCTATTGGGTACCTCAAACCCAATACGATATTGCTAATATATATCAGAATTGACCGATAATTAAAACCATGCTTTAGAGATATAAAGCCAATTGAAATTTCCTGATTGCACTGGAAAAATTAGGTGAGGTTATTAAAGTGTGAAGCAAAGCATCAGTTGTTGCTTGTAAAAGTTGAAAATGGTTGTTAGGTGAAGGCATCAAATAACTAACTCGGTGTTAAGATTTTTCATATCTCTACAGAAAATATTTCTTAACAAGCTAATGCTTAGTTCTGTTACTAGATATTGACAAGTATGATCTAAGTTTAAAAGTAAAAAAATTACTCAATATTTTGACGTGGGAGAATTCTTATAAAATAAACAATGTAGGTGGAATTATAATTAATATATTTTCTCTAAGTTGAGTGGTGGAACTTTCAATTACATAACTTTTTATTGAGTAGCATACTGAGGTACAAGTATATATGAGTTATTAAAGGCGTGAGCCATCTAAAAATAGCTAATGATAGTTTTAAATAGAATAGGAGAATAAAAGCAAATTTCTAGCATTATGAAAGTTTTTGTCTTTGTTATTAGTGGATGTGCATTAGGCAAGTGGACATATGTTCAACATTTGAATTGCAAAGGAAGAATCTTTTTTTGATTTGTTTGTTGTCATGGTTGATTCCATAACCATGACAAAGACATAGAGTAAGAAAGTAAAATGATTTCAAAAAGTAAATAAAGCAAAAAGGAAACAAAATCATAATTTTGTAGTTTTCGCTTAACACGTTAATTAGGGCATGTGTAAGCCTCCTGTTCTCTGGAGAGTTCCAAATTGTAATAAAATCCTACACACCTACAACTGTAGAGGAACAAGATCCTTCATCTTTCCTCTTTTGCTCCCTTTAGTTTTCCACGCTCTTTCCTTTGCTATGAACTTACTTTCTTTCTCTCTTTACCTTCCTCAATCTTTCAAAATAAGGTAGAACTCTACAAATTTTTATCTCCTTTCCATTATCCCTTGAGATCTAATAGTAAGAAGTAAGTTTTTTTCTTCGATTAAGATGGCAAGGGAGCTTGAAGATGACAAAAAATAAGAAACATGATTATATTCCATATGTTTGAAAAATAGAAAGATGGTAACTTTATATCATGACATGATTTCTTTTATTCAGTGCCAAATATATGCTTGGAATAGAATAAACAACAGAAATTGTAAGAAAAGATTATTTGCATTGTAAACATCGAAGGAGATGGACCAAATAATGATACTGGTCCTGTTTGTGGAGTTAAAAACCACTTGATTTGTTGAATGTTTGTCCTTTAACATCCCATCTGAATTGTTTGGGTATTGAGATGCTTTCTCAAGCTGATTGACATTGTAGGATTGGCACATCCAAGTTTGTGGGTTAATTTTTTTTTCTTTTTACAAAGGAAGTATAATTACTTCATTACTCTTTTGTTCAGTGTGATAGAAATATCGCCAAGAGTTTGTTTCTAAATCAGATGATATTTGCTAGTTTGAAAATGACTTTTTTGTTTTGTAAGTGGGATTGCAGAAAGATATTCAAGAAGTTGTAAAAACTATCCAGGAACAAGGACTTAGAAATGAGATTTAATTAAAGCTTTATATGCCTTTTGATGGTATAATTGATTTATATTATCAGATGTTAAGTTGTGGAGCCTAATTATTGCCTTGATGATTTGTCGCTCTACGCAGAGTTATTACGTGGATCGACCTGTGCGGCCAGGTCGCCGCGGGGGTTGGAACGGGGGTGGGGAACCCCCTCCCGGGGGCGAGGGGGCGGAGCCCCTGGACCAAATTATTTTAGAAGTCCCCCTGCAGATCCCGAAATGAGTGTAAAGCACTCCGATAAAGAGGTTGGGCGGGTTCGGAGTTTCAGGTTGAGGGCAAGGTCGGAGTCTCGCTCCGGAGTAGCAGCTTATGTAGCACAGACACTTCTAGCATGGATTCGTGGTGTGTCCAAAACGTGTCCGATACACGTGTCAGGTGTATTTTTTAAGAATTTGTCACATATTCACATGTCATGTCCATTTCAACATTGTCGTGCCTGTGCAACATAGGCAGCATAGTATCACTCCGGAAGAGCACTCTGAAACATCTATTAGAGGAGCACTCCGAAGCGAGAGCAGCGCTCAGCGATGCATAGCGGTAAAGCGGTCCAGTCTGGAAACTTTCGTAGCCCGTGAAACTTGAAAGCACGTGTCAAGATAAGTTTGGTGATTTCACAAGTTGTAACTCTAGTTTTCTCTGTAAAAGGATATGCGTCGTCATTAGGGTTATGTAAAGTTGATGCGTGTGTGTATGCCTTTGTAAACACAGAGCGGTGGTGAGGTCTCTCTTCTTCTCCTGTAATCTCTTTGATAATATAGTTAATTTGCGTGCGACTCTGTGATTTTTCTCAATTTGGGATTTTTCACGTAAAATTATGATGTCTTTGATTGTGCGTTTGCTATGTGTTCCTCCTTCTTCCCTATTCGTTCCCCCCAACATTAGGCTCAAAGGGAAAATCCAAAACTCGAAAGTTGAAGTTGCTCTGATAGTTATGAATGAATGTACTATTTATTAATTAGAGTAGCATTATTCTAATTTGCAATATTGTCTATAATTGTTGATGAAATGTCAACTAATTGGATTGTGGTGGTTGTTATACTTTCATTTTGAAGATGATAAGATTATCTTTGTGTCATTCGTTTGAATTCATAGGATCTGACCTGTAGAAATACCTTTTATAGGTATAAGGAAATATTATATAGGCCAAGAGGGGTGATTTTTTTTCCCTTTGAAGGGATCAAACCGGTTCTTCAGAAACTTGTGTCAGAAAACTGATTATGCCTATTATACCTTATTTCACAATATTTTGAACTGCTACTTTTGGCTTTAAAATTCTTGACCTGATATATTTGAGAAGAAGCTAATACTAAAAAAATCATATAATTGATGAAAGTTCTTAAACTGCTGAATTTCTTTGATTTCATGGCTGATTTCATGGGCATGGCAAAAACAGAGAACAACATAGTTTACATTTCCATTTTTTTATGTTGTTAAAATTTAGAAATTAATTAAAAAAATTAAATAACACCATAATATTGGTAGTCTTTAGTCCATATGTTAATTAAGGCTGATGTTCTATGTAGCACGGACACGGGTGTCAGACACGACACGGACACGGAAAAATTCAAAAAAAGGATACCGGGACACGATAAGTAATATTTTATTTTATATATATATATAAATTTTTTCTCCATGTTTCTAATTTTCGATTTTCTCTCATATTTACAAAGAGGTACATTGTCTTCAACTTTTTCAATGATACTTTTAAAGGTGACATTTCTACACAACTCTACCTATGTGAGTAGAATAATGAATAATTAACTTGTCAAAAAATAATCAAATATGAATAATTAGTTTTATTAAAAGTAAGATGAAAAATAAAATAAAATCTAAATAATTTACATCTATAGCTTCTATAAAGTAAAACAAAATAAAAAGAAATCTAAAAGTAATCTAACTAATATCTCACCTGGTTCATGATGTGTGTAAATTCTACTAACATATTTACTTATGTCAGAACGATATTTTTCATATTTATTTAAGGGATATGTGACTTTTAGATATCTAATATATGATTTTAAATTTTATTTAATGCAAAAACAGTGTTGGACACGGTGCCGTCACGTGATTTTATGATTGTTTAAAATTTGACACGACATCGGAGTGTCTAATACGTGTCAGGCAAGTATCGGTGTCCGATATGTGTCCGACACGGACATGACACTCATTTTGAAGTGTGTGCTTTATAGCCGATGTTAAATTGTCGAATAATATGGCCTTGATACTGTATTGGAGAAATTAGTTCTGAAAAATGATCCAATTAAAAAAGTTTCCTTATAGTGCTAACATTAGTTATCTCTATCACTAATCTTTCGTCAGCTGATTAATTTTTAACATCAACTTCTTCAATACACTGGTAACAGAGAAGGGTAACATACTCTTTGACTTAACATTTTATTCTTATACACGCTCAACAGTTTGAAAGCCTAAAGTAGTAGAAAAAAGTGTTATAAATCAAGGTATAACAGGTATAATCAGTTTTTTAGCCCAATACAACAACAACAACTAAGCCATTTGTCCCAAGTATTTGGGGTAGGCTACATGAACCAAAGGAGAATTATGCCAGATCGGGCACATGGATCAGCTTTTTCCACTCATTCCTATCGAGCAATATGCCTTCACTAAGACCTTTAGCCTCTATATCTTGTTGTATTACCTCCACCCATGTTTTCTTCGGTCTCCCTTGCGCTCTTTTAACTTGCCCTAATTTGATACACTTTACTCGCTGGACTGGCGCATCTGTAAATCTACGGCGCACATGACCAAACCATCGTAAGCGGCTTTCTCTCATCTTCTCTTCTATAGAGGCTACACTTATCTTAGTATGAATATTTTCATCTCACCTTATCTCTCCTTGTGTTATCACACATCCAACCAAGCATGTACATCTTTGTTATACTCATCTTCTGGGCATGACATCTCTTTATAGCCTAACATTCTTTGTAAAACCTTCCCTTTAGTCATAACAGAATGTTACGATCACATAAAACTCTTGTCGCGCTCCTTCATTTCAACTAGCCGGCTTGGATCCTATGGTTGACCTTACTATTGATCTCCCCATCATTTTGGGTAATAAAACCCAAGTACTTAAAATGACTGCTCATCGGTATTTCTTGTCTATCTAGTCTCACAATATTATAATCTCGGATTTCCTGTTTACTGAATTTACACTCCATATACTCTGTTTTGGCCCTACTTAATTTAAAACCTCGAGATTCTAGAGTTTGCCTCCATAACTCCAATTTGGTATTTCTCTAGCTCTCGTCTCATCGACTAGGATAATATCATCAGCATAGCATACATCATAGTATCTCATCCCGAATAGCTCTAGTAAGCTCATTCATCACTATGACAAATAAGAATAGACTCAATACAGATCCTTGATGCAATCCAATTGTGATAGAAAAATCACTTGTTATGCCTCTACAAGTTCTGACATTACCACTACTCCATCACACATATCCTTGATTATGTCAATATATTTGATGGGGACACCCTTTTTCATCAATGTCCACCATAATACGTCTCTTAGCACCTTATCAGAAGCTTTTTCTAAATCAATAAAGACCATATGCAAATCTCTCTCCCTCTCTCGAAATCGCTCTAAAGCAAATGAATAGCCTCTGTTGTCGATCACCCCAGCATGAACACAAACTGGTTCTCTGATATTTTAACATTCTGCCTTTACATGTGTTCAATTACCCTTTCCCAAAGATTCATGGTGTGACATATGAGTTTTATTTCATGATAGTTTAAACAACTCTATATATCACCCTTGTCTTATAGAGAGGTATGAAGGCACTCTTCTTCCACTCATTTGACATCTTTTTAATTAGCCAGATCTTGTTAAAGAGGTTTGTCAGCTATTTCACGCGCACCTCTTCTAAGCATCTCTATACCTCAATAGGAATTCTATCTGGGCCAACAGCTTTCCTCGACTTCATTCTCTTCAAGGCCTTTTTAACTTCAGATTCGCTAATTCTGCGCATATAATTACGGTTCATATCCTAGCACTGAATAATAAGGTCACCATTGAACAATTTATCAAAATACTCTCTCTATCTTTCTTTGATTTTTTTCATCTCGAACTACAATTCTGATCCTCATATTTGACACACCTCACAGTACATAAGTCTCTAGTCTTTCTCTCCCTTATTCGAGCAATTCTATATATGTATGTATATATATCCTTTTCAACCTTTTTGGTATCTAACTTCTCATACACTTCTTTGTTCACTTTAGCTCTTTCATTCTGAACAGCTTTCTTAGCCTCCTTGGTTAGCTTATACCTCTCAAAACTCACTCCATCATAATTTTTCTTCAAATCTCTATAAGAGTCTCGTTTGATCTTAATGACAGCTTTTACCTATTCATTCTACCATGATGTGTCCTTACATGTTGGAGCACCACCCCGTGACTCACCAAGTATATCTTTAGCTACTCTTTTAATGCAGCTAGTAATTTTGTTTCATATTGTGTTGTGATCATCTTGGGCTTTCCAATCTGCTTCATGTACTACTCAATCTATAAAAACTCTTTGGTTATCTTCTTTTAGCCGCTATCACTTAATCTTACGATCTAACTTACGTTCAATCTTTCTATCTTCTAATCCGGACATCTAAAATTAAGAGTCTATGTTGGGTTACTACATTTTCACCCGGTACTACCTTACAATCCATACAACCTCTATCTACTTTTCTAGTTAATCAGAGATCTATTTGGCTCGCACTCGATCCACTTTTAAAAGTGATCAAGTGAGACTCTCTCTTTCTAAGTCAAGTATTCGCTAAGATCAAATCATAGGACAAAGCAAAATTTAGAATCAAGTTACCTGCTTCATTTCTTTTCCCAAAACAAATTCTCCATGTATACTATCAGACCCATAACGACTAGTTCCTACATGTCTATTGAGGTCACCGCCTATGAAAAACTTTTCTCTAATGGGTATGCCTGTACAATCTCATCTAAATCCTCCCAAAATTGACGCTTATTAGACTCATCAAGTCTTACTTGTGGTGCATAGACACTAATAACATTAAAAAATTTTCTACTTAAAATAAGTTTAACTAATAAAATCCTATCACTCTTTCTCCTAACCTTCACTATATCCTCAAGCAATTGTTTATCTATGATCATACCCACCCCATTACGATTCTATCTCTATGAGTATACCAAAGTTTATAACCCCAAGGCTCTATAATTCTAGCTTTTTCGCCTACCCACTTAGTTTCCTGCAAACACAAAATACTAACATTCCATCTAACCATAACATCAACTAACTCTGCTAATCTACCTGTAAGAGAACCTATGCTCAGTGTTGTTAGAGGCGATCGAGGCGATGTGTCTCAGGCGCGAGGCAAAGCGAGGCGCAATAATGCGCCCCGCATAGCAAGCGAGGCGTGCGGGTAGCGCGAGGCACGAGCCCGAACGCGCCTTGCGTGTGCCTCTCGCGAAGCGCGAGGCGATCGTCTTTATGCACTTATTGTTTGTGGGGGGGTCGGGTTACAACCCGCCAGTTTGTGGGGGGTCGGGTTACCAACCCGTCAGTTTAGCGGGTAAATTCGCCCGCTTAAGTTAGATAAAACGTAAAAATGAAAAAAATCAACATTTTTACTGCAGGTAAACCCGGTCTAGGGTAGAGGGGCCTCCGCATTCGTCGTCGTCGCCTTCGTCATCGTCGCCAGGTAAGCACTCTCTATCCAATTCTGCTTTTTCTCCTCCCTTTTCAACTCTCTTGATCTCTCTCTGTCTCTCTTCTCTCTCAATGACAGAGAAGAGAGACATAGAGATTAAGAGAGAGAAAAAGGGGGAGAGGAGAAAGAGATCAGGAGAAAGAGGAAGAACGAGAGAGAAAAAGACAGATCTGTCTCTGATGCATTTTTAGTATAAATTTTTAGTAATTTTTTAGTGTAAATTTTTTAATGCATTTTTATTGTGCATTTTTCAATACCTAAGAATACAAAAAAGAATACATTCATAATCATGTACCTCACTGAATACATCCATAATACATCAATACAAAGAAAAGAATACATCCATATAAAGAAGAAATCTATAATACATCCATACATAGAAAAGAATACATTCATAATACATCCATACAAAAAGAAAAAATATGCGCCTCATTGAAGTGAGGCGATCGCCTCGCCTTGCGCCTTATGTGCGCTGGATCCTTTGTGCCTCATACTGTGCCTCGCGCCTCGATAATACTGCCTATGTTCCATAATGCTAACCTAATTCTATATTCATGAGCTAACTTCTTTACCCTCACCCGCTCATAAAAGTGTGGGAACCCTTGCTCATTTGACATCACATCTGGGCGCCGATGTGGTGCGTCATTTATGAACGACGATCTAGTAATCCTTGCCCACTTTGCACTGCACACGGGCTCCGATGTAGCGTGTCACTCAGTAGGGAACGCCTCAACGAAATTTAGTTCTTGATTCATGTTCATAGTATGTGGCAATGTTTTATGTTGGCTGTCAACAGGCGTATCACAACCCTCCTCCTTTATCCTAGCTTGGAACAGACAATAAACGGTGCACTGACGGAATTTTTTTTAGCCCAATGTTTTTCAATAACTCTTTGATTCCTTCAAAAAAAAAAATGACACATTCCTTGGCTTTACTCTTCCATTTTGCCAATGAAAAGCATTTTTGCTAGCATAATTCCATGAATTTCAATGGATGCCACATACACAATGTCATCATCTTGCTCCAGAATCAGTGTAAAACCCACCACAATTTAGTTGGTTGACATTTAATAACAATCATAGATAAACATTGCTAATGAGATTAATGCCATTTCTCTAGTAAATAATCGGTGGAAGACATTCATTCATAATTGCGTGAGCAATATCAACCTTCGAATTGTATTCAGTCTTTTGACCTTAATGGTATGGATTACATATATCATCAAAATGATAAAGCTCTAGTAAAATCTTGTTTCCATCTCCATTTTTCCGAGTAGTTTCTGCAATTTATTAAAGAGCTTTTTGCAACTCTGCCTATAAAATAAAATGTCATTTTCAGTGTAGAATAACATTTGATCTTGGAACACACTCTTGGTGATATTTTTTATTGCACTTAGAACAAGAGAGTAGCAAAGTAATTATATTCTATTTTGTAAGAAGTAAAAAATGAACTCACAGAATTTGAATTACTAGTTTTTAGAGTTAATCTTCTTAAGAAAGCATCTCAATATCCAAACATTTCACAGATGAAAATTGAACTACAACTATTCAACATCCAAGTAGCCTTCACCTCCATAGACCCAAGTATGGACATTTGTTTAATTTACTTCTATGTCTGTGATGCAAAGACTGTCATTTCAGTTCCTTCTGTTTCTTCCATGTATTTATTTGGCATGAACAAAAGAAATCGCTCAGTCCTCGAATGTATACTTACAAGTACGAGGATTCTATTTGCCACCACAGAGTTGAAACTCAAATGCACTAGTAATTTTTTGGGCAGTGGTTGCAGTGGTTATCATCCCTTGTGAACTTTAACTCCGGAAACACCTCTTTCTATGGTACTTTGCATTTGCAGTTTCATGCACAACACCTTGATCTGTCACTCATGAAAGAAATGTCTGTTTCCAAGCATATAGAGCAAAACATCTTTCTTATTTATGTTCTTCTTTGTGAGTCCTCCCACTAACCAAATTGAAGAAACAACCTACTTGGTACACATCCTGGAAGACAATGAAAGGGGAGATGAAAGGTTCTAGATTTTTTTCCTGTGTGTTTAAAAGATTGAACAAGGGAGTTATCTAAGTATCTTTGGGCGTTAACAATAAAATTTTAAAGGTACACCTTTAATCTTAGATAAATTGATAGGTGCTTTTCAAGTCATAGATAAAGAGGGTTATTTGCAATTTATCTAAACCCATCAATGTTTTATCGTGTTCAATGCAAAAGTCAAATGTAAAGTGATCAACAGCAATATTTTATCTTTTTTTTTTCCTTCTTCTTCTTTTTCTCTATTCTATGTGATGAGAACCTTTGATTACAAAGGAGGTTGCATTTTTTGAATCTGATCAGCTCTTCAATTTACATTAATCTTTGCAACTCCACTTGTTTGATTCCAAAGATGTTTTAAATCTATGACCCAATTGGGCAAGCAAAGGAGAAGTAAATCTGGTCTAGATTGGTCTCATGGGAAGGAAACTAATCTGTTTATTTATTTATTTATTTATTTTTAAGAAAACTAGCCAGTTTATTCATACTGAGGTGCCAGTAGATATTTGCGACAATCGGTTGGGCCATATGGAAGTAACCAGTTTATTTCATTAACTTATTAATGTCTTGCACTATAGTGAATTATAAGTATTTTGCACTTTTAATCGTTGCCTCGTTCTTTTCTACCCAGGGAAAGGAGCTCTCGTGAAAGCTTCCTCATGCTTCTTATTGCCGATAGTTCTTCTAGAAAGACTCATTATGATGTTCTATCAGTCAAGGAAGATGCAAGCTATGATGAAATTCGAGCAAGCTACAAGGCTGCCATCCTAAACTCTCATCCTGATAAACTTCAAACAAAACCTGAGGCATTGGAGCCTAACGATAAATTTCTAGATGTGCAGCAGGCATGGGAGGTTCTTTCCGATCCCAAGTCCAGAGCAAATTATGACAAGGAACTGCGAGCTTCCAGGCATGCAGTGGAAGTTGCTGATGATGAAATCAGATTAGGAGAGATGTCAGTGGAGGATGTTGATGATTCAAAAGAGTTTTTCTATCAATGCAGGTGCGGTGATTACTTTTCGATCAGTGCTACCGATCTTGAGAGAATGGACATTTCTATAGATGAAAATGGAGGAACAATCGGGTTAAATTCCTTCACCAATATAGTACCAGCATCGATTCTTCTTCCTTGCGCTTCTTGTTCGCTAAAAATTCGTGTACTAATAGATGTCAATTGTTGAATGTGCTCTCATTGTTCTCTTGTACCTGTTGTTTACACTGTTAAAAAGTAGAAAAGAGATTGATTTTAGGGATTTGTACCCTGTATGACAGGAATTGACATGGTCTCCTTCAATTTTGCAGTCCTGCAGTGCATATAGATTGGATCAATATTTCAGGCCTCTCGCAATACAAGTCTGTTGTAACTGTGATTTATTTAGGGTTCAGTAGTTAAATTCTCCTACAATTTTTTTCCTCAACATTTTCCCTATTCATTCAATTATAATAATAGCTTTTGTGAGCTCAATAATTGTAGCTGATTTTGTTACAGATTTGGAGAACACTGTCATCTCTAAAGAACTATTTTCAAGAATGCAAAGGTTTTGGATTCTAGGTTGATTCAATAAATGAAAAAAAATATATAGAAATTACCGGCTATGAACATTTTTGAACGAGTTATCACATGTTAAATCCAGATATCCTTTTTTTTTTTTAAATATATATAAACTTAAATGCTTTTTCTTTGGGTTTTTGTTCCAGCAGGTACTTACTTGGTTACTGTTTTTCAAGTTTGGTAATAATAATAATGGAGACCATCATTTATGCATTTCAAGTTTTCAAGATTGTGCCTTCAGAAAACCATATCAGCCCATGGAACAATTTCAGTTTTAAAAAGTATGGATTAACTCTTAAAATAAAAGGACAGAAGTTAGGAAATAGGCTAGGAAATATTTAGAAACTTTAATTGTAAAATACATCCTAATTATCTTTAATATGTAATAATAGGAGCCAGTTTTTGAACTAAAATATAATGTATAATTTAGATTTTTTTTTTTTAACTAATTATATCTACTACAAGCTTTAGATTATCTGTATTTGTTATTACTTATTTACTATCAAAATTAGTAAATAATCACAATTGAATTTTGATTTGTCGTGGAATAGTAACCCTAAAAAAAAAAGAAAAATAATCTTGGGCTTCCAAAAGGAAATTTAGAAAAACTTACCAACATTGATATATTTTTCATAAGCAAGTATGCTTGAACTGAAGAGCTATTATAAAAAGATATTACCATTCAATATAGACTTTCAAATTTTTTGTAAAGTTTACTGTTGGTATCCTCCCACACAATAAACTCTGGAGATCACAGGCGAAGTGAGTGCTCAAAAGATTAGCATACTAGGAACTAACGAACGAATTCAGGTGGCTTCTCATATTGGTTAAAGATTCTGAAGTTGTGGTCTGATCAAATGGATCAAATTATTGCTCGTGCTGCAGTATTCTACAAATTTCTCTAGCACTCTACTCATCCCACAATACTCCTTAATGATGGAGGCCAGGAACACTCAACAAAGTGCCCACACATACCAAGAGAAGGAGCAGTTAAGGAAGCTGTGAGAACATGTTTCTAAATATTTGCAAGAAGATGTAATTTGATGTTGGGTGTATGGTGCGTTTATGGAGGAAGATTGCTCTTGGGTGGCGGTCTAGGAGAATTTTGTGAGTTTTGGTGAAATCACCTAGAAGGGGATAAATAGGTGATATGCTAATTTAATCACTGAAATAAAACACGGGGAAGCAGATAAATCGCGTGACCGGTGAAAGTGGTCCAATGAAATCTTAGGTTTAGTTTTGTTTTGCTCGAGGATGAGCAAAAGATTAAAATTTTGATTGAGCTAAACTTGCGCAGAGAAATATAAACTTTTAGAGCAGTGCCAGGTCCTCAATTCTACCGTGTAGCTTAGGGCTAACGGGTCGTGATCCACATGGAGGGACAACAATGGAAGCGTTATGTGAGTTTTTTTTCCTTTAATTCACTAAAACAAGTTAAGAGTTCTCTTCTTAGCTTAAAAAAAATAAAAATAAACATAGTTAAAGCTAATCTAAGTTAAAAGAATTCTAAAGAAGAACATGGGTTTGTTGTTAAAGAAGAAAAGAAACGAGTTTAGAGTAAAAGAAAAGGAAAGTGTTGGTTTTGAAAATTGTTAGATCAATCTAAGAAAGAAAAATAAAAAATAGAGAAAGGAAGAAAACTTACCTCTGTTGTAGATTAAACTTACCATAATTCGATGCAAAGTAATGTAAAGTAAAATAGTAGAAAAAAATACATTGAACGCGGTGCTTGGTTAGATTGAGTATGAAGAAGAAAGTTGGAAACTTCCATTGATTGTCACCTTCAATATAAGTCTCCTAAGAAAGGATTATAATAGTGTCACTCTACAATAACTCTTCCTCTTTTTTAATCATGTAGCGCTCTCTAACTTAAGCTAAAAAAAATAAAATTATATTGAAAAAGAAAAATCTAAACTAAAACTCTCTCTGGAGTGGTGCCCCTCTACCTTTGAGATTACAGATATTTATAAGAGAAAAAGGAGATATGGGAGAGCGTAAAGAGATAGGGAGAGCAAACACTCCCCTAATTCAAACAAACAACCGCGGAAAAATGGTTTTTGCGGCCAGATCCTAGCCACTGGGTCAAGGTTTGAGGGCCGTGTGTTCGTCCACTTGTCCTCTATCCTTTTGTACTCTTAGATTTTGATTTTTTGATTAAGATTTGATGAAATATCTTTTTATCCTCAGCGAAACCGATAGGGTCTTCTTCTAATCCATTTTTTCTTTGAATTTGGATGATATTATCTCATCTGATATACCCAGTCTTTTAGATAAGATGGCCTTTAGAACCTCCGAATTTGAATCGATCCCCTTTCTTTTGAACTTTTGAATTTAAATGGATAAATCTTTCACTCTCTTTTTTCTTCCTTAATTAACATGCACGCCATGAGACATGAAAATACATTAAATAGTAAATATTTATTTAAATATAAGTGCAAAAATGTGACATATATGATATGAAAACATGTAATGCACGTGTATAATCACACCCCCACATCTATTTATTGCTCGTCCTTGAGCAAAACAAAAAGTAGAGCTAATCTAACCTAGTTCACTTTCGTAGGAATTATGGTTGCACTTAGCACGTGTAACAAGCTGTCATACCTTTAGGTTACCCTTAGGGGACGAATTTTGTCTCATGAGGGTTTTTACTGGATTGCACCCACAAATCCATAAAGAAAGAAAAAAAGTGTTAGTATTTTCAAAAAGGCATCTTGAAGGAAAAAAATATTTGAAATATTAATGTAAAAATTCAAGTAATCTATAAATCATAGGATTATCAAAACTTAGTCATTTCTAAACTTAATCTCTATTTAAAAACTTATTTTCAATTAAGGTAAAGATTAAAATTGTGTTTCTCATCTAGTCTATTATTTTACCCTAAGTCATATGCACCTTGTGACCATGAAAATTTGACTGGGGATTCTTAAACTCTAACTCCTATGTCTTATTATTTTTTTATTTTTTACATTTATGGTGGTAATATCTCTTAACTCTACTAGGCTTTCTAATTCGTCCATGTAATGAGTTTTAGTCGGTGACTCCCAAACCAGACGATTTTAGGGCAATGGGTGAGAAAACACCACAAGGACTTAAGGACTCGAGCAAATAAGGCCACAAAATTAAGAATTTTTATTTATATGAACCACTTTTAGGCGTGAATTTTATGTTTTATGAGGCACAAATACCCAGCTTAACTAGAGAATTTTTTTATACAGTAATTTTTTTATGTATAAGGCATATGAATCTTTGTTTTAGAACCGTAAGAGTGTAAGTGTATAAAGTATGCATATTTCATCAAGGTAAACATCAAGACTAAATTGCTTTTCCAATTTTTCTTCCTAACCTCGAAATCAAACAGATAATTTTATTTTAACCAAGTATAAGAAATCCTAAATATGATCCTCTTCTTCCTTAAAATTAACTTAATTTCTTACAAAATAAGTCAAAATATTATTTTTATTTTCAAAAAGTTTTATAAAATTTCAAGGAATTTTTTTTTTATATATTAGTAAAGTTAGTATGTTAGTAAACCCTCCCCTATACCTAACTCATGCATTGTCCTCAATGTATGAATGAAATGCAATAATACATGAAAATGGTGAAAGAGAAGGAAAATTGTCACCTCAAGGTGGTGGTTCTAGTGGTAGTCTCATTGGGCCAAGTGTTTCTATGCAATCTAGATATTGTGACTTTTCATGGAACCCACCTTTCATGACCTCTTTCTGATTAACATTTTTATACTCCCCAATATGAATAGGATCATGTAAGACCCCAGCATGAAACTTTTCCCGATTATATGACCAATCTTGGGGTATCATCAGGAAGTCATATTGATCTAAAGCTTGATCCAATAATGGAAAGTGATTTTGTGGAATGGATAATTTGGACTCAACAATGAAGGGAATGGGAACCGATACTGACTTAGGATAAAACTCAAATCAAGTTTAGGCTCGGGAGTCAAAATTGATTCATGAGTTTGGTCCAAATCATAGAATTGAAATTCATATTCATTTCCCAACAATATAATGTGGCTATCCAAAATAAGTGGTTCATGTTCAAACTTTATAGGGATAGGAATCAGTGTTGGCTTCGGAATTGGGTCCAAATCTGGTAAGGATATAGTGTCAGCATAGATTCAAAAAGTAGAACTGAATCACAACATTGAGAGTTGGTGTCACATTCATCTTCAAGTTCAATCTCATTAAAATGAAAACTTGATAATTTGTCAATGGGTTAGTGTTGGTCAAGTTCAAAGTATTGTGGTGAAATTGAATCTTGGTCATAGTTTTCAAGATACCATGATTCTTGATTTTCATAAATATGGATAGAAGTATCGGGAATAGTCAAAGATTGGGTAGGTGAGTTTCTTCATTCTTATGCATATTTTCTAATCAAATAAGTCTTGTTTCTATCATGTCGATGGACAGGGTAAAGGAATCTTTGAATCATGGATTCCATACTTTCTTCGAAGTCAACAGGTTCTTCTTGTGGTTGGACTTGAAAATTAGAGTAAGGATCTTAGATTTGAGAATTGTTTGGGAGAATTGAGTCTGCTACGATTTGTACTTGTCGTGTGGACTCAAGGAAGGCTTGAAAAAAAATTTTTAAAGAAGATTTTTCTTTTATAGATTGGTCTTGGTATGGAGTATATGAAGTTGTTTATTGGTAAGGTTGTCGATAGTAAGACTCAGGGGAGTTGTATCCCCACTGAGTCGGTGAAGAGTGGTGATGATTATCCATTCTTATCATAATACTAGAATGGGGCATATATTGATTCAGATAAGACCAATCTAATACACTTGGTTGGTTAAAGTTATGTAATACCGGGTTGGTAATCTACGAATTGAAAGAGGTTGGGGTTAAATATGAATTTGAGCTATAATCAGAATAATTGTAATTATAATTCATTTTTACAAGAACAAACAAAAATAAATAAAAACAAACAAATAAACAAACAAACAAGAAAACAAAAAAATCTAGCTTATGTTAGAGTATACCTTAGACCTAGACGATTCCTAACTGTTGATTATCCACAGGAGGTATATTACAGAACCTGACCACAAGTTAATCGGTCAGGTAGGGGCAAAACTAGTGGGAGCTATCTATGGATAAGCAACGGGCCAAATTATGCCAAAATCACCGGCCTTCGGGGTTCGCCCCTCAATCCCCAACCTTGGACACTAATTTGGCAAGAGTCAACTTCTAACAACTTCCCTCTTAGGTCAATCCCTATTTGAGTCTCAGATGTCCTAGGGTCAATGTCTACTCAATTTAAGTTAGGCTGGGTTAGTGAGTGAGGAGATGGTTTGTGGGCTAAAGGAGGGTAATGACTTTCCCACCTTATCTTGTTTAAAGATATGCCCTTAAACTTTTTAGTGCAGTGTACAAGTATAAAGTAAAAGGTAACACTCAAGCAATATCATACAAGTGTGTTTCCTAAGCTATATGCAATGTAGACATACCTTTTTCTTCAGCACTCTTCAACAGTAAGTAAAGGGTAAACGAATTAGACATGTGTCTTAATATGCAAGAGTCTAAACGTTTTTTAGATTTACAAATCAACCACTTTACTGTTTGAGGTTAGAAACATGTACGAAGTGAGTTAAACAGATAAATTAATAGCTGCAGAGAGTTAATCTCTGAAAATCTAGCAACCTACAAGAAAGCTGGTTAGGAATGCTCCCTACTTTGCTGCGCAAATGCTGCAATGGCCAAGTTTTCGCGGAAATAGTTAGGTCCCTTGCGCTCTGCTTTCGAGAGCAGAGGCCAAGATATGCTATATGTTCACTGCAGCTTCTAGTTTTCTGAAATTGGCCCCTGTACACCAAAATAGAGAAGAAAAAGAGATTAATTCATTAAAGTAAATCAAAAAGAGAGAAAACTTACTGTCTCTCTCGGGTAACGACGCCAATATTTTGATCGTGCCAAACCTGCATAGAAAAATACAAACTTTTAGAACAGTGCTAGGTCCTCAATTCTACTGTGTAGCCTGGGGCTAACGGGTCATGATCCATAGGGAGGGACAGTGATGAAAGCGTTATGTAAGTTTCTTCTTTTAATTCACTAAAACAAGTTAAGAGTTCTCTTCTTAGTTTTAAAAGAAAATAAAAATAGTTAAAACTATTTAAGTTAAAAGAATTCTAAAGAAGAAGGCGGGTTTGTTGTTAAAGAAGAAAAAGAAATACAATTTAGAGTAAAAGAAGAGAAAGTGTTGGTTTTGAAAATTGTTAGATCAATCTAAGAAAGAAAAATAGAAAAGAGAGAAAGGAAGAAAACTTACCTCTGTTGTAGATTAAACTTACCATGTTTCAATGCAAAGTAATATAAAGCAAAATAGTAGAAAGAAATACATTGAACGCGGTGTTTGGCTAGATCGAATATGAAGAAGAAAAGTGAGAAACTTGTAAGATCACCTAGAGGGGGGGGGGTGAATAGGTGATGGCTAATCTAATGGTCACTTATGAACAAATAATGCGGAATTAAAACTAAGATGACCAAATAAAAATTTCTTTTAATTAAACACTTATGTATAACACAAGAGTGTTGCCGAATTCCCCTTGCGAGGCTCTGGACAAGCTCCTCTAGATTCCCCTTGAATGGGTTGAGGTGCCGCGTTGGCTCTCTTGGTTGAATACTAGTGTTAACAACAATCCCAAGCAAGTATAGCAAATATGAGCACAAGTGAATATCATGCATATAAAGATAGACAATAATTGAATGCAAGATATAAATAAGAGACAATAAGAGAAAGAGAGCAAGAGATAGCAATCGCAAACACAAGGGTATGTTTCGAGGTTCGAGCACACTTGCTCTACATCCCCGCCTTCGACACACGAAGGATTTCCACTATGTAAGATCCCACCGGATCTCTCCTCGGTGCCGCAACACCTACAAGCTCACGGACTCCAAAGTCCCTTACACACGCAAGTCCACCGACTCGCCGAGGCCGCACCTCAAACCACCAAGAGTTCACAACCGAACTCTAACCACCAACGAGCACACTTGCCCATCTCCTCAAATACAAAAGAAATCTCTTTGGTGATCTAACACTTGATCACCAATTACAAACTCACTACAACACTCTCCCTATAGGATAGATATACAATGGAAGCTCAAGTGTAGTGTGAGAAAAAACAAGGAAAGAAGGCTTTGATGGAAACTCAAGAAATCACAATAAATACTCTCTTGATAAAATCCCTTTTGATAGGAAATATTGGCACTCTATTTTGTGGAGAAAACTTCTGAAATCACTTGGAAAAACTGGCTCAAGAAGTCCTCAAAATCTTGGCTTCAAATAATGACAAAACCCCTTTTATAGAGGCCAGAAAAATCTGACCGTTGGGCTCTGTCAGAGCTACCGGTCGACCGGTCCGGTCGACCGGCAACGGTCAAAAATCCGACCGTTGCAGCCTCCGGTCGACCGGCCCGGTCGACCGCGCAACTGGAGAAGAGAGAAAACTCTCTGTCGGTCGACCGGCCCGGTCGACCGATAATTCCCGAGAGCAAAGCTCTCTTAAGCGGTCGACCGGTCCGGTCGACTGTCCTCCAGTGCACACAGGCGTGCACGCTGTGCACGTCCGGTCGACCGACCCGGTCGACCGGCCACTGTCAGTTCTGAAAAATCAGAACTGCCAGAACCTGAAAATTTGGATTTAAGGATAGGTCTTTTTGGCTTAATAAAAATCCCATAAATACTTAGAAATTCTACAAAAATAGTTTTATGATATAGAAACATGCTTGCACAAAATCAAGGCATGTTATTGAAGATTTGACTATTTTTGTAACTTGGAAATATTGGCTCATAATAAAAACTGTTTTTCTAAAACAACATGTTTTTCCAAATTTCCATCAAATACAAAAACAAGATACACTTTAAAGCATAGTGTGTGTGGATATGATCCACTACACAATCAAGATGACATATCTAGTTTTTGACATAAAGCACTAAACTTGGTTTTGAAATATCAACATGTTTTTCAAAACTTTCATCAAATACAAAAACAAGATATACTCTAAAAGCATAGTGTGTATGGATATGATCCACTACACAATCAAGATGAAATATCTAGTTTTTGACAATAGGCTCTAAGCATGGTTTTGGATATAAGATATGTAAACTATGAAATACCAAAATCCAAGATAAATATTTTGTCACAAAGAAAAATCTTTTTCTAAATAAAAATTCCTTTCTAAAAAGAAATCTTAAATGAAAACTTCAATCAAGAGTGTGTGTGTGATTCATACTTGAGCAATCCACCAATCTATTCTATCCTTTACATTTTTATCTAAAACAAATAAAAATCTTATACCTAGACACAAGTCTTCATCCTCTTGAAGTCTTCACTTGAAGGCTTCTCATCTTCTTGACTTGGTCCAAATGCAATCCACCGAGCTCATCTCTAGATGTGTTCTTGATGCATAGGCTCGTGAATCAACCGGTGCTAGCTTCCAACTTGACTTTAAATCCTTTGTTGAAGCTCCACACCTACTAAGTTCTTGATAAGGAATCTGTCACTAATTAAACACAAGATCATTAGTAATCATAACTTCATGAGTTGATCAACATCAAAACTAGGGTGATAGGCCTTTGGGCCAACAATCTCCCCCTTTTTGATGATGACAAAACTCATGGAGTTATATATGCATGGATTAAAGTAAAGCTTCAAAGAAGCTCCCCCTTAACTCATGCATACAAAATAAATAATAAATATGATCATGAAGCACATGAATATGGATGCAAATATGGAGATGCAACAAGCATAAATCAAAATCTTTTTACTCCTATTTGCATAAATCAAAACACATATGCATAAATACAAATCTTAATTTCCCTTAAGTAAGAAGGACAAATACTTCTCCCCTTAAGCAAGGAAATCATGCATATATATCAAAACAAAAACACAACTACTTCTCCCCCTTTTTGTCAATCATCAACAAGGGTTCAAAGTAAAATCAAATCAACAAATTTTCTCCCCCTTTATGTCAAAAATAAAGAAGTCAAGGAGGGGCAATACAAATCAAAAATTTTGAATTTTTCTCATCAAAACAAAATCATTAATTCTATTTTATCAAAACAAATTTTGAATTTTCTCTTTGATATCAAATAAAAAATATTGATACTATTTTAAAATCTAATGCATAAGCTTGAAAAATAAGATTTGAATTAAGCTTAGCATTAACAACACATGAAGAATTCGAACTAGTTACATGAGAGTGTTTAACAACTAGTACGAAATCCTTCTATCAAGGAATAAATCTAAGGATTTTCATGAAATAGCAATGAAACACAAAACACTCAAACACTCTAATCTATAAAGTCCAAATAGTTTCAAAAGAAGTGAGTGTACTAATGTTATGTGAAACATGGCATCATGAAAATGGCAATAAGGTACAATATTCCTTAGAAAATCATAAACATCAAAATCATCTCACATTTTTTTATTAAATCATTGAAAACAAAATCTATATGTCAAGATATATGTATGTTTTGACAATACATGAAATATACATACATATCTCTTAAACTCAAGTGAGTCTATATGAATGGATTTGCATTGAAGGCAAAAGACTCAAGAGTTATACATGTATATTTTAAGGTTTGGCAAAACACACATATACATGAAATAAAAGGCACATGATCATAAATCAAATCCAAAAGGTGAACATAAGTTTAAATATGTATGAATCATCAAAACTAAGCAATACAAGTACATTTCAAGGGTTCAAATAAGCATTTAAGCACACTTACTAATAGATCTTTTTGAGGCCCATGATATGTTCAAGTATAGATCCTAGTGTTGACAAAAACTAACATATAAACTAATATTCAAATCATGAAGCATTAAATTTTAAGAAAAAATTGAATCATGTGACAATCTCAAAAACTATTTGAAGAATACATAACTAGTATAAATTATTTTTGAAAACTAGTTAAAGATCCTTCAAATATGTCAAATCATATGTTTTTCATGAATGAGACTAAGTACATAAAAATCCAAGCACTCATGGTCCATAAAGCTCATAAATATATTTTTGAATAAAAGATGAGTGTTCAAAGGTTATGTAAATAACATTTTCATGAAAGTAGTCATTCAAGCTCAAAAGATCATAAATCACATTTTGTTTTACACATGTTTTAATCTTTAATACAAATCAAAAACATGAAAAATCATCAATTTTTTTATTATTTATTTAAAATACTAATCTTCATGGTATATGTATGATTTATCCAATTCTAACAATATGCATACATATCCCAAATCTAAAAGAGTCCAATATATATTGCATGAAGGCAAATGACTCAAGGGTATACATGTATATTTATTAGATTTGAATTAAACACACATATACATGAAGTAAAATCAGAGATAGGCATAACAAGTATAAATGACCGAATCATCAAAACTAGCCTATACACATGCATATAGTGGACACAAATGAGCATGAAGTTCAAATATATATGAGTCAATTGTAGTTCACTATTTGTACATGTATAAACAAGTTTTGATAGAAACTACACTTAAACTAGTATATACCACATGAAGCACCAAAAATATCTTAAAATATGAACATGCTATGACTATTATGAATGAACAAGCATGTACATAAATGAAATAGGAGTTTAGAAATTGTTACCAACTCCAAAGCTCCTAGCATGGTGGTTGATTCACCAAAGCTCCTTGATAGCGATGCAACCCAAAAGTATGTCCATCATGTCCAAGTGCATCCACTACCAAGGTACCATCTCTCTCACGTTTTGTGAGAGCCCTCACCTACATCACAAGTAAAAGGTGGGGGTTTTGGTACCCATATTTTCTTGGGTCCTTTGGGGTTAGCTTTATTATAAGGAACCCAAAATCCTTTAGACATAGCAAAATATAAGTTATGCTTCTTATCAAAACAATATTTTGCTAAATGGCCTTTGCGACCACAATGTGTACAAGTGTACACCCTATCATGATGCTTATGAGTGTGATTGTGATCGTGATGTGCAACATAAGCATGAGCATGATGTGTATGTGCATGAGCATGGGGAACTTGTTTCTTTTGAAACAAATATTCCAACTTAGAATGATTGAATGCACATGTGCTCAAATTAGAGCTCAAATTTTCTATCTTATTTTTCAAATTCTTAATCTCATTAGTTGTGGCATGTAAGGCATGGTGAGATAAAGAATCATTTTTCTTTTTCTTTTGAAAAACATTATCCTTTTCTTTTTCAACAAATTTTCTTTTTAAAGATTTATTTTCTTGAAAAACGATTTCCTTTTGTTTTTCCACCAAATCAATCTTATCCTTCAAAATAGTGTTCCCTTCACATAAATCATTTAATTTTGCAAATAAGGAAACATTCTCATTTTTCAAAACTTTATTTTCTTTTTCTAAACATGCAAGTTTATCTCTAAAAGAATCATTTTCTACATGCATGCAATCAATGTTCTTTTTCAAATTCTTGTTATCTTTTTCCAAGCATGCAATGTTATCTCTAAAAGAGTCATGTTCTACATGCATGCAAGCAATATCCTTTTTCAAATTTTTATTTTCCTTTTTAATTATGTCATATCTCTCAAGCAATAATTGGCAAAATGAATTTAGCTCATCATATGACATAGTAGCATCCTCATCCTCGGATTCGGAAGTTACCTCAAAGGGGTTATCCCCTTGGACCATGTAGCACTTGTTGGAGGTGTTGCTTCCAACATCCGAATCGCTCCCCGCATAGTATAGATCCTTTTCGCCAAGGGAGGTGATGATGTTCCAAGCTACAAAAGCCGATTCAACATTAGAAACCCTAGATAAATAATCATCATTTAGGGTTGACTTAATAGCATGAAGGGCTTTTGCATTAGCCTCAATGTTCTTACCATTTAAGCAATATTCTTTATTAGTTGTGGCAAGATATACACTAAGGCCAAGTCCTTTGAGGAACAAAGACATCTTAACCTTCCAAATTTGGATGTTAAGAATATCAAAGGTGGGTGGTGACATGAAGTCCATGGTGAGGTGTGTGTGTACAAAAATATTGTGATTGGCCTAAAGGAGGATCTTTAACTCTTAGGTTGTTAGACCCAATATCAAGAGCACTAGCTCTGATACCAATTGTAAGATCACCTAGAGGGGGGGTGAATAGGTGATGGCTAATCTAATGGTCACTTATGAACAAATAATGCGGAATTAAAACTAAGATGACCAAATAAAAATTTCTTTTAATTAAACACTTATGTATAACACAAGAGTGTTGCCGAATTCCCCTTGCGAGGCTCTGGACAAGCTCCTCTAGATTCCCCTTGAATGGGTTGAGGTGCCGCGTTGGCTCTCTTGGTTGAATACTAGTGTTAACAACAATCCCAAGCAAGTATAGCAAATATGAGCACAAGTGAATATCATGCATATAAAGATAGACAATAATTGAATGCAAGATATAAATAAGAGACAATAAGAGAAAGAGAGTAAGAGATAGCAATCGCAAACACAAGGGTATGTTTCGAGGTTCGAGCACACTTGCTCTACATCCCCGCCTTCGACACACGAAGGATTTCCACTATGTAAGATCCCACCGGAACTCTCCTCGGTGCCGCAACACCTACAAGCTCACGGACTCCAAAGTCCCTTACACACGCAAGTCCACCGACTCGCCGAGGCCGCACCTCAAACCACCAAGAGTTCACAACCGAACTCTAACCACCAACGAGCACACTTGCCCGTCTCCTCAAATACAAAAGAAATCTCTTTGGTGATCTAACACTTGATCACCAATTACAAACTCACTACAACACTCTCCCTATAGGATAGATATACAATGGATGCTCAAGTGTAGTGTGAGAAAAAACAAGGAAAGAAGGCTTTGATGGAAAACTCAAGAAATCACAATAAATACTCTCTTGATAAAATCCCTTTTGATAGGAAATATTGGCACTCTATTTTGTGGAGAAAACTTCTGAAATCACTTGGAAAAACTGGCTCAAGAAGTCCTCAAAATCTTGGCTTCAAACAATGACAAAACCCCCTTTTATAGAGGCCAGAAAAATCTGACCGTTGGGCTCTATCAGAGCTACCGGTCGACCGGTCCGGTCGACCGGCAACGGTCAAAAATCCGACCGTTGCAGCCTCCGGTCGACCGGCCCGGTCGACCGCGCAACTGGAGAAGAGAGAAAACTCTCTGTCGGTCGACCGGCCCGGTCGACCGATAATTCCCGAGAGCAAAGCTCTCTTAAGCGGTCGACCGGTCCGGTCGACCTTCCTCCAGTGCACACAGGCGTGCACGCTGTGCACGTCCGGTCGACCGACCCGGTCGACCGGCCACTGTCAGTTCTGAAAAATCAGAACTGCCAGAACCTGAAAATTTGGGATTTAAGGATAGGTCTTTTTGGCTTAATAAAAATCCCATAAATACTTAGAAATTCTATAAAAATAGTTTTATGATATAGAAACATGCTTGCACAAAATCAAGGCATGTTATTGAAGATTTGACTATTTTGTAACTTGGAAATATTGGCTCATAATAAAAACTGTTTTTCTAAAACAACATGTTTTTCCAAATTTCCATCAAATACAAAAACAAGATACACTTTAAAGCATAGTGTGTGTGGATATGATCCACTACACAATCAAGATGACATATCTAGTTTTTGACATAAAGCACTAAACTTGGTTTTGAAATATCAACATGTTTTTCAAAACTTTCATCAAATACAAAAACAAGATATACTCTAAAAGCATAGTGTGTATGGATATGATCCACTACACAATCAAGATGAAATATCTAGTTTTTGACAATAGGCTCTAAGCATGGTTTTGGATATAAGATATGTAAACTATGAAATACCAAAATCCAAGATAAATATTTTGTCACAAAGAAAAATCTTTTTCTAAATAAAAATTCCTTTCTAAAAAGAAATCTTAAATGAAAACTTCAATCAAGAGTGTGTGTGTGATTCATACTTGAGCAATCCACCAATCTATTCTATCCTTTACATTTTTATCTAAAACAAATAAAAATCTTATACCTAGACACAAGTCTTCATCCTCTTGAAGTCTTCACTTGAAGGCTTCTCATCTTCTTGACTTGGTCCAAATGCAATCCACCGAGCTCATCTCTAGATGTGTTCTTGATGCATAGGCTCGTGAATCAACCGGTGCTAGCTTCCAACTTGACTTTAAATCCTTTGTTGAAGCTCCACACCTACTAAGATCTTGATAAGGAATCTGTCACTAATTAAACACAAGATCATTAGTAATCATAACTTCATGAGTTGATCATCATCAAAACTAGGGTGATAGGCCTTTGGGCCAACAAAACTTTCATTGATTGTCACCTTCAATATAAGTCTCTTAAGAAGGGATTACAATAGTGTCACTCTATAATAACTATTTCTCTCTTTTAATTATGTAACTTTCTCTAACCTAAGCTAAAAGAAAAATAAAAATTAAATTGAAGAAGAAAAGAAAAACCTAAACTAAAGCTCTCTCTGAAGTGATGCCCCTCTGCCTTAAAGATTACAGGAATTTATAAGAGAAAAAGGGGATAATGGAGAGCGTAAGGAGATAGGGGAGCAAACACTCCCCTAATTCAAACAAACAGTCGCGGAAACGCGGATTTTGTCGCATTTCTAAGGCCAGATCCTGGCCATTGGGCCAGGGTCTGGGGGCCGTGTGTCCGTCCATTTGTCCTCTATCCTTTTGTCCTCTTAGATTTTGAATTTCTGATTAAGATTTGATGAAATATCCTTTTATCCTCAGTGAAACTGATAAGGTCTTCTTCTAATCTATATTTTCTTTGAATTTGGATGATATTATCTCATCTGATATACCCGATCTTCAGATAAGATGGCCTTTAGAACCTCTGGATTTGAATCGATCCCCTTTCTTTAGAACTTTTGAATTTAATTTGATAAATCTGTCAATCTCTCTCTTTTCTTTGTTAATTACCCTGCACGCCAAAGACATGAAAATACATTAAATAGCAGAGGTTTATTTAAATATAAATACAGAAATGGGATACATATGATATGAAAACATGTAATGCACGTGTATGATCAGGGATTTCCCCCTCTCAGAGACTCCGTTTGATATTCTGTTGATGGGATTTCCCCACTCGGAGCACAAGCACTAGCCTATAGGCTTCCCTCATCATCTAAACTTACGGGCAGATGAACCCCCGGTAGTTTTTCTCTGTTGGGGTCCTTCCATCCATATTCTGATGCGGGGGATACTACCCCGCTCGGGATCTGCCATCCATATCCGATGATAGGATTTTCCCTACTCGGGAGACAACCCCATTGTGGGATTTTCCCCACACAGAGGTCAACTCTACTACTGGGTTTACTCCCGCTCGAAGAGACCAGATCGTCACTCTAATTTTTATGGGTCCCCAACTCAGAGTAGACACTAGGGGTGAGCATCGGTCGGTTCGGTTCAATTTTTGCTAATTTTTACAAAATCGAACCAAACTGATTAGACTTAGCAACCGAACCGAACCGAACTGACTCAGTTCAGTTTGGTTTTTCGATTTTTTCGGTTAGGCCAATATTTTTTCATCATTTCTTACATTTTTTGATCACCATTATATTATCATTCTTTAATATTCTAATATCAAATATTCAATACCCAAATTAGAAATAAGAAAAAGACCCTAACCTTAATGTGAATTAAAAATTTCATATTCTAAAACTTTTACGCTATATTTGGGCTCTTATATCAAAACTCACATAATTATTACTAACTTTTAATGGCAAGAATGAAAAAAAAAGAACTATATTAATATAAATATTATTCTTAATTGTGATGGTGTGCTTAACATAACTTTCACATATTCAACATAAAAAAGATGGTATTACTAGAGGTAATGAGATAAGTTTTCACTAATTTTTTTATGAACTATATGATTCGCTAAATTGAATTTGGGTGGGGTGATATATAGGGTGAGAGATTCGGTTCGGTTCGGTCGAGTTCAGTTTTTGAAACACAAAATCGAAACCGAACCAAACTAGAGCAGTTCGGTTCGGTTTGGGTTCGGGTTTCGGTTTTTGGTCGGTTATTTCGGTTATAACTGAACTCTGCTCACCCCTAGTAGACGCATCCAATCTGTCATTGGGTGATCCCCACTTCAGACTCCTTTTTTTCAGGTTTTTCGAGACCATGGCTACTCGTATATATATATATATACACACACACACATATATATATACATATATATATATATATACATATATATATACATATATATATATATACATATATATATATATACATATATATATATATATATATACATATATATATATATATGAGGGTTTACTTATTTGGATTATCCTCTTGACACACTAGTTTCAAGTGGCTATGGGCCGAACGCTCCCTGGAGGAAGAAAATGTCATGTAACACCTTAATTCAGCTTTACGCATGTTTGAAATTGAAATGCTCATTTGGGATGACTCGGATTGTGCATACACAGTCATCGACTACATGGGACACAGGGTATACGTAAGAGGGTTTCCTTATTTGGATTTTTCCCTCGACGTACTAGTCTCATAGGGTGGAAGCCATGTAAATACAATCCAATTTACCACCTTAGTATTTATGCATCTAACACTATGTTTAAGAATGTTACATTACATACTTGTATGTGCATCTTACTACCACTATCGACCCTATTTTGTACGTTTCGGGAAGGGATTCCCCACTCAGAGGCAGCGACAAAGGTTTACCTACATACATCCATGTTACTCCGATGTGGGATTTCCCCCACTCACAGTTCGGACTCTGCTGCAGGGATTTCTCCCTCCCAGAGTTCTTGCTTCACAACTCTGTTGATGAATTTTTCCCACTCAAAATCACACACGATCCTGACTTTGCAGTAGGAATTTCTCCCTCTTGGAGGCCCAACTCTGCAGCTGGGATTTCTCTCACTCAGAAGATTAAACTTACAGGTACCGGTGATGGGACTACCCCCACTCGAGAACACAAAAAATATACCAAATCATCCACGCGCCAAGTCAAATATCTCAGAGCCAAAGGCAAGCACTCCGATGAGACGCAACCAATTCCAAATGAAACAGATGGTAAAATAAATCAGGAAAGATTTATACAAATATTTTCATTCCAAATACAAATAGTTATTCCAAATCTTTCTATTCTAGTTACATTACTTGATTGCATCTAATATGAGTAATAGAAGATTGTGTCACATTCCTGTGTGAACATTTTTTAAAAAAAGTAACAGGTGATCTAGCTCCAATCCATCCGTGCCCCCAAGGGAATCCCCAAAGGACACCTATCGGGGGGGGGGGGGGGGGGGCAAATGTCCACTGCAACATCCATGAGGCAACTCCGTCAGCCTCCCTCCAATTCTCCTCAGGATGATACTGAGAACTCTCAGGAACATGACTGAGCCACAGGCTACGCCTCGAGCCCCAGACAGGAGTCCGCAAGCCAATGATGATATCCCATCACCAACCTATTATTCTGAGGAAGAAGTCAGAGCTCCAAAAGAGAGATTATTTCTCGGTGATGAACTTGAGCAATGTACTCGCACTCTCCTCCTGGCTTTCGACCAGAGTGAAGACTTCTAGATATGAAAATTGTGATTAAATCAAATCCACGGCCATGATTGCCTCGGACATACACAACTCCTTCCTCATACGTGCTACCAAAAAAAAAGAACTCTAAGCCATAAGATGAGAGCTGGATTGCTCTAATCGGAGATCAGACGACCAAACCAGGTCAGAGTAGGCATGTCTCATCCTTCTTGGCAGCAGAGCCTTGTCGTCGCGAAAACTGATATTTTTCTACAAGCTCATTGTAAAGACTAATGTTTTGCGCTTACCGGAGTCCCAAGCAGTAGGAGCCTGTCATCCATTCCTACCATCTTCATCCTCTCCCTCTCTTTCGTCCACCGGACGAAGAAAAAGAAAGACATTGCAACCTTTCTGGACAAGGAACTTGAAAGCAAGAAGGTCTTTGGAAGATGGACAGATTTCAACTATAGGGTTCCACACTATTTATAGTGAGGAGTCGAAACATCCCCAATACAAATCTCCAATCTCTGAAAAAGTTAGTCCATATCCCAAGATTCTCGGTCAACCAAATATGCAGAATATCAACCACCTATGCCACAAATGACACCAGGATCCGAAAATACCCATCACAGATTTCATGCCAAACCAATTAATTGACACGCCAGTTGTCATCCAACCACGCGTCCTCCTGTCATAATTTCAGGGATTCGTACTAATGAGTCAAATCCTCACTTGCATACTTCAGAAGAACTCAAAAGTACTTAAAGGCTCTTATCAACTTCACTCTTTCGATTCCCCTCCCACGACTCCGCAATCGAAAAAGCACGGAGCATATGTAGTGGTCAAATTTTGACCCTAGTCAAGATCGTGACACGCATTCCACTGCATTGGGAGTGTCAAGCGAACAACAAACTCGACATGCCAGCTGATCCTTGCAGGTCCAAGGAGAAAGCCTCAGGCCATGTCCCGAGTCAACACTAGACCCAATGTCTCTCTCCGACATCCACGACTACACGTCTCTCTCTGAGTCCACCCTCGATCCGAGGTCTCTCTCTGACATCCGCGACTGCCAGGTCCCTCTCTGAGTCCACACTTGACCTGAGGTTCCTCTCTGACATCCACAACTGCTAGGTTCACACATATCTGGGATCATTCACCCGGATGTTCAACTCGAGCGGAACCGTTCCACTAGTCGGAGCCCGATCCCCGCAATAAAGGCCTTTTGGAAGACTCCCGTCTCTACATTGGATACAACTTAGTAATAGGATTTCCTTTCATGGAGTCAGTTACGTTGTCAAAATCCCCATGTTCTAAATGTTTCAGCACTCCTATTTCAGTGGGAACAGTTATGCATAGTGGCGGATATTTCTGCATATTAATCTAACAATCAAGCACTGTTATCTGAACAGTTAGAGAAAATCACAACGTGCAAATCATGCAGTTTAGAGATTCGAGATATCCGCGCCATCAATTGCAACACCATAGGGTATTTATACACCGGAGGTCCATCGAGAAAGGGGGATCCAAGAAGTTGTAAATACAATAATATTCGGCATAATTCATTGTAACCTTGGGAATATAATGAATTCTCTCCCTCCTCCCCGTGGTTTTTCCTAATTTGAGTTTTCATATAAAATCCTTTGTCTTTACCTGTTTATTGTGTTGAAATCTTTAATTATCACCTGATAATTGGGATACCCTCGCGCTTGTGGTATGAGGTTGACTGTCTAATCAATCGTGTTAAAAAATCTCCATCACACTTGTGATTCATAAAGAGTGGGCATGCGATTCCCTTGGATGTGAAGCCTAAACCCTACCTTTTCCACAATCCCCATTTATAAAAACCCTACGCTCCATCTTGTTTCTTGTGCTGCATCAAATTGGTATCAGAGCAAGATTTCTTCCTAAAATCTAAAACCTTAAATTTAGATCTTCCTTATCCTTTTCATCTTCTCTTTCTTTCTTTTCCTTTAAGATCTTTGGTTTCTTTTTAGAAACCCTAGGTCTGTTCTTTCAGATATGTTAAAAAAATAATGTTCAAAATTCTTAAAAATAATCAAAAATCACCCAAATTTTGAAAAATGTAATATTCATCATCATCCTCTCTTCCTCTCTCATCAAAACCCTAGCCCTAGTTTACCCAAACCCCATCACCTTCCTACCGCCACCACTTCGTCCTCTCCACCCTCCCTCTCTGCCCTCGTCCTCACGCACAGAGCATGACAACCACCATTGACCGCCACCAGCACCCTCATCATCACGTCATCATCCTCTCTAGGTCTCGGTACCAACATCCTCTCCTCGTCACGTCGCGTCGATGAGCCCCAGTCACCACCAACTAACTTCAAATCAATAGTAACCAATCGCTCTCACCCTGAACATCTTCATTGTCAACATCGTCTTCCATCAGATCCAATAAACCCTATTACTAAAACCAGATCTCGATCTCGTGAACCAAATCGACTTTAGATCTAAATAGAACCTCTAACATCGTTGACCTTCAATTACCATAACTAGCCTTCTTTGACACTGGGTCTGCCCTCCACACCATAGCACCAACCCTTTTTCTATTGGGTTTGTTTGGGTCCAACATGAGAACAATCTGACCCGCCAAACAATCTGACCTGCCAACAATCCTACCCAGTCTGGCTCTCCATAAAACCTGACCCAAATCATAGCAAATATGCAGCTCCACTGTAGACTTGATCCAAGTCACAGTCCTCGCAGTAACCACAATCAACAGCTCCAGATCTAACCCGCTTCAAATCTCTGCAGACCCACTTGTAGAAAAACAGATCCATTAACAGTCTGGTTTGTCAGTTGTTTCTCAACTGTACAAAATCCATATCAAATGATTTTTGAAGCGTTGGTGTCGTGGAAGACTGTGCTTCACATCCCAGTAGGTATCATCTTGGGGTTTGCACAATTTCTCTAAAAATCTTCAGGATTTTTGTACGCGCGTGTGGGCAACTTTGTGCTCTCTGAGTAACTTCTAAACTTTGCCAACTTGAATTCGACTATTTTGTGCCATTTTTGGTAAATTGTCAGAGTTATAATTTTAGTTTGTCGTGATTTTATTGTTGTATGCCTACATTTTGCATATTATTAGGACTTGCATTTTCCCGACATGTAATAAACTTGGCGTTAGGATTATTTGATTTTGCATATAGAGCACGCATATAGATATTTCATAATCTAATGCTTGGATCTGCATCCGTGTATTTTCTTGCTATTGCATCTGCATTCATGTCAGCTTTAGATTGTTGTCAGCGCATGCTACGCAATGGTAAGTAGGGTAAAACTAGGAGTCATGATGTTAACAACCAGAAGATTGATAACTAGGAATCTACTAATCAAAAAATTGATGACTTATCTAGCCAAGTCGATCAGATGCTTAATGCTCTCTAGGGTTTGAGTACATAGTTATATACAGTAGAGACACGAGTAACAAGAGATCAGTTCCGCAATGGGAAGCGTGAGGATCTAGAGGAGGATACAGTGAGTGTCAGATATGACCGGAGGTGCCAGCATCACGATATGGAGGATTATATTACACGGAAAGTTAAAATGAGGGTCCCGCATTTGATGGTACATACGACCCCTAGGTTTTTAGTGATTGGCTAACAGACATGACCACTATTTTGATTGATATGATATGGACGATGAGCATAAGGTTAAGTTTGCTAGGATGAAGTACAAGGGTCAGCCCCAAAATCTGTTGGATGTTTGTAGAGAAACAAGGTGCTAGGCAGAAGAATAGGGTTCCTATAAACGCGTGGGCGACTATGAAGGAGCAGCTTGCGAAAAAGTACTTACCCCAATTTTATAGAGATCATTTGTTAGAACAATTGTCTAGGTTATGTTATGGGAGTTTATCAGTTAAGGAGCATATGACTAGATTTGATGACTTGACTGTTAGGCGTGATATCACTGAGGACCCACAACAACCTTTTTCTAGGTTTCACACTGGCTTGATATCAGACATCCAGCACGAGATGCTTCCTCATTATTTGAACTCCGTCGAAGAGGCATTCCAGTTTGCTTCTGAGATCGGGACCATTTGAATGCACCTTCAGACAGGAAGTTCACCCATAAAGTCAGGGAGCAACCTATGCGACAGTTTGATAACACTACTAAACCTAACACAACTATGACTAAGGACCTTAAGGATAAGGTTGAAGCTGGAGAGTCATCACAACAGGGTGCTAAGGGAAGAGGTGATATAAGTGTCAGGGTTTCTGACATTATGCCTACCGTTGTCCTACTAGAGTTTCTTTTGTGGATGAGAAACCCATCACTAACATTGATGACCTTGTAAGTGATTCGGGACATGATATGGAGATTTATGCTCCTGGTGAGGGTTTTAGTGACAATGAGGATGCGTTGAGAGATACTAGCCTGCATGTCGTTAGATGTCTATTTGCTACACCTAGAGGTGAGGAAGACTGGCATAGGACTAGCATATTCTATACCTACATCAAACACGGAGACAAGTCTTATAAAGTGATGATTGATGGAGGTAACTGTGAATATAATCGCCAAATCAGTTGTAGAACGGATGAACCTAAAAGTTGAACCTCACCCACAACCCACAATGTTACTTGGGTAGACAAACCGCACATTCTGTTACCCAATGTTATCTTGTGCCTATCCATCTCTCGAGCTATCAGGATCGCATTTGGCGTAACGTTTTACCCATGGACACTGCACATATTTTCTAGTTAGGCCATGATTGTACGACTTGGATGTAACCAATTTGCAGTAGGTCTAACACTTACGCTTTTATATTTAATAGGAAAAAGATAGTGCTAGCACCTTCTACATCCAAATGTAATTCTGAAAATCATAAAAACAAGTTGGTCACTCCGGATGTAAGTTAGAAACTACTCCATTGTTGTGAAAGAATTAGTTCCTTAGGGAGAGTTAAAAAAAGAATAAACTTACTTTCTGAACCCTTAAGAGATAGACCTTGTGAGTTTGTTGAGTCCTTTGCACAACACTTGCAATAGCCGCATGTTAAAATCCGCAGGCAAATTGTGATTAGCAATGAGACTTATAAATATGTCGCAAATTTACATAAGAAATTGCAAAAAAATTTGATTTGGAGACGAGGATATTTTTAGGGTACGCCCTGAGAGGTTCCCCTGGAACTGTAAAGGAGCTCCATGCCAGACGTACAGGTCCTTACAAGGTTATGAGGAGGATTGGTGCACACACGCCTATGAGTTGGATATTCTGTAGGATCTTGGGATTAGCACCGTCTTCAACGTTAAGGACTTGACTCTGAGCCATGCTCGGCCAGCCTCTCCTACAGCATCGTCAGCAAAAGATTCATGTCATGTTTTGGTTCCTCCACCCTGCCACCGAGGAGACACCAGTCAGAGGAGACTGCGAATATTCTACAGGATGAGATCGTATCGACAGCGGATGGAGGTTTCAACAATATTTGGTCCATTGGAGAGGACGCCTCAAGTCTTACTGCGCTTGGTTGCAAGCCGAGGAGATTGCACAACTCAACTCGTAGTTACTTGAGGCTTATCATCATCATCATCATTCACCAGAGATGAATGCTTCAAAACCGCGGAGAGTTAATCCAGATTAGACTCGTGTTCGCAGGAGGAGGCGTATCTGATCTAGGATTAGCGATTTTATTTGATCTTAATTTAGGGATTTAATTTGGTTTTTATTTATTATTTTATTTCTTAGTTGGTGCACGTGTCGTGCACATGAGTGATGGATCTGTTTAAAGGTTGCAAACTCTTTGTTATTAAGTTTTAATGGAATAAAGAAATTTCTGAGAAACCCTAGTTTTCTCAGCAAATCTTTTGCTGTGATCGTGAAGAGTGGGCCTGTGATTTGCTTAGGTGTGAAGCTTGAGCCCTACCCTTTTCCCATCCCCAATTTTCGTAAACCCTAATCCTCATGTTGCATGAGTTCCGCTCTATTTGATGGATCAAGTTGGAGCTATTGTTCTCTTTTATACCTAGAACATAAACATGAACGTTCACCGATAGTTCAAGTTATACTTTTAATCATCACTAATGCATTAAAATTGTTCAATTCCCATTAAGTCCCAATTGACTAGCAGTTTAAAAAATATTCTATAAAATATTCCAACTCCAAAAATAGTTAACAACTAACTAATCTCTCTAATTTGATTCTTTTTATTACCAAACCAAAGAAGAAAGGGTAGCAAAGAAAAAGAAAAGAACTAAAAGAAAGAAGATTAATTCGGAACTCCCAACCCGAAATCCAACTAAAAATGGCTGGTTCCCACAAAATCAGTAGCAGCAGTCGACATGGCCAAGGCCATGGCCATGGCTGGAGCGCATTCGACCTGGTGAAACCCTTCCCTCCCACTCCCGTCCCCGACTCCCTCATGGCCGACATCGACGCCGCCATCGCCGCCTCCGAGCTCGCCCACTCCACCGCCCTCCTCCTCTCTAAATCACCACAACAGCAAAATCAAAGGGTACAAGCAGGAAGCGATGAGGCGGAGGAGGAGGCGGCGGTGGCGGCAAAGAATCAGAGTAATAATCTTCTGGCCGCCGCCGCCGCCCCAGTTAATAACGTCTACGACGCTCGCCTCGCCGACGAGGCCTACAAAGCCGCTTGCACACCGCCCTCGCCTCCGGCCGCCACGACGGCGCCCTTCGATCCCTGCGGATAGCCATCGCCAGCTGCCCGCCCGATAAGACGTCGGCCCTCTCGAAGCTGCAGTCGCTGATGGCCATTGCCGAGTCCCAGCAGCAGCAGAAGCAAAAGCAGCAACAGTAATGTGATGATATGGTATGAAATTGGTTATTGTTACTTCTAATTTGGGTGATAATTAGGATGTTCTTGCTTCTCTCTCTCTGTGTGTTTGCTTTTTGGTTTCTTGATTTTGGATTGCAATATCATAACAAAGTGCTGAAGTTCTTAGATTTTACAACACGGAAAATTAACATTCTTATGAATCATTTGTGGCAAACACATTCTTTATCTGCAGAAAGTGAGGGGTTTGATCAATTTGACCCAGTTGTAATCGAAATATCAAACATGTTTTCTTGTAGCCTATTGTTTGTGAATGTGTTCATGGGGGACTACATTCTCTGAATAATATAGAGGATTTCATGATCTTTAATTAAGTGAAAAATGAATAGTGAATGTGAATTGTCTGGCAAAAATTGTGACCTAAGAAGTTAATTGGTAATTTGTACTAAATTCAACTCAAAGGCCTATGGTATTCGTAGGTGGCACTTATTATAATGATACCTAAAGCCATACCAACAGGAAGTCTACGGAACTATCTCACACTAATAGAAGTGTGGTGAGGACCTCTACAGAGGTGCACGCAATAAATACTATAGGAGTGTGGTGAGGACTTCTAGAGAGATTGTCACGCCCCGCTTCCCAAAATACGCTGAAGCGGAGACGCGACAAAGGTCAGCGACGTATATACGCGAGGAAAATACCCCACGCATACACGCTAAGCCTAAAGTAACCTGAACAAGCTATAATATCTACTATGATATATCAATATCACTGCAATATGACATATAAATATCTAACACAATGATAGCAGATGAATATAAGAAAGAAATGGCAATAGGATGTGATATAGATAGAATCAGGAATAACATGAATAAAATAGTAAGAATACCTATAGGGCCTGTTTGGTTAAGGGTGGAAGTGAGGAAGTAAGGGAGTGAGGAAGTGGTATTAGTTCCCTTTAGAATTTGAGAATTGGTTAGTAAGTTTTCCGGTGTTTGGATGTTGTTGGGAAGTGTGGTTTGGAAAATGTTATGTCTTTTCTGGTGTTTGGATGGTAATGGAAAGTGGAAGTGGAAAAGTTGACCACAAAGTTGACCGCAAAATAATATTAAAATAAAAATTAATTAAGAAAAAAAAAAATTGATTGTAATTAGAATGCAAGTCAGATTTACATGACCAAAAAATTAACTGCTTTATGCTACAACTTATTATAAATGAGATTTACACATGACCAAAATTAACTGTAGCACTCTGGAAGTGAGGAAATGGTTGTGTAAAAGAGAAGAAAAAAGGAAAAGGGGTTTTCTTATTTTTCTTTTCCGGTGTTTGGATAGATAGGGAAGTGAGCAATTATACTTCCCCATTTCCTTACTTCCGCCTACTTCCTTCCTTGCAACCAAACACACCCATAATCAAGAAAAGAGAGACTTCAGCTTCTCGTAACGCGTACGAGCTCAATGAAACCTGAACAATATAAGAAAATGTCCAATACCCTGGACGTGCGAATCGAGGGTCGTCAGAAGCGACCTAATGAGTGTGTGTGTAAAGAGGACTGGTCGTGCATATAAACAATGTGCACAGAATAATAACAAGATAACTGCAAACATAGGATACTAAATAACATGATAAACAAACAACTGAATAATAATAACATGAATAAGCGTGCAGATAAAAGAGAAGTAAAATAACTGTAAATGACAACTGATGTCATAAGATATAACCTAGCATATGTCACTAGTTTGATGTACAATCCTATATCTATCATAGTTTATACATGTATATACAGTCAGGTGATCACGGTTAGTCACAATACATTAACAGTTTATCATTATTAATTATGTCAGCGAACACCAATTGCCACATGTAATAGACGCATCCCATACTATGCCTACCACACATGCCAATCGAGGTCCTCAGTTATTGAAACTGATCAGTTGGAGACATTTGTCTGTGTTTTAGGTGGGTCCCGTGCATACCCGGGACCACGGCCCAGACTCCTGACGCTGAACCAGGACCTACCGCAAGGTAGTCAGGAACATGTATAATAGGAACAGGTACATGTATAACATGTATAACAGGAACAGGAAACAGGACGGGGTGCCAGTCACCCCACGGGAACTCTGCAGTGGAACCCTCTTTCGGCTGCGCAACCTAAATCCTAGGTCTACCTACCCAATACAGACGCTGTCTCCTTCATCAATCTCCCCAATCCCAGTGTAAGTTGTTTAATATCATGTTATTAGTTTATCAAGATTACTTAATATGCATGTTACTTGAATCACTGGGATAACTCGGTGGTAGTCACGGTAACAATATCAACATGTATAATCAAGATACCGGTATAACAGGAATATATAATATCAATGAACAGATACCAGTATAATAGGAATATGTAAAAGTAAAACATGATGGTATTGTTACCGTGTAACAATATTTTCTCAGCAATTAAGTAACATGGACAATAGTATCAGGTAGATATCATGTATAAACAGTCAAGTTTCTCATGTAAATCAAGATATTTAGGATGAGTAATAATCAAATACATGAATATCAAATCTGATAACTAATACCAATCATATCAACCTCAAGATTGAGCTGAGTCAAGTCACAGTCTAAGGGGTATCAAAACTAGACCTAAGGAAACAACGATAAACTACCAATGAAATGGCACAGATATAAGTTCCTATCAACTACGTAAATAAAGTGAACAATTATGGATGTCTCATGAAGTAGCACAAGTAATCAAATTAGTAAAATATAACAGAAAAAGTCACATAAAATGATAAGTGTAACATGTAAATGCATACCGACAACGGTAAATAAGAAAATGCATAAGAACGAACACTCACAACACAATTAAATAAAATTAAACAAAAAGGTGAAACACTCACAAAATAAAATTACACAAAAAAAGAAACACTCACAACAAAATTAAATAATACTAAAATACTCAATGAGAGAACAAAAACACTCACAAAATAAAATTTAATAAAATTAAACAAAGAAGTGAAACACTCACCTGAGCTAGATCACAATCCAAAGCACTGCAAATCTTAGAATCCCGGTAAATCTACATGAAGTATTTCAATAGAAATTGTTAGGATCTTTTATTTATTTAATCTTGATTAATTAGCTTAAGGTTTGGAGTATGATCCTCTGGATTACATGAAATTAATAGATTTAATTTGACTAATTTTAAATCTTCTTTTATTGGGTTTTTAAAGGCTTTTTAACATTAAGTTTCTTAACGGTTTTAGATTTACCCTAAAGGGAAACTAACTTTAAAGGGACTAATTTGATTTAATTTATGTTGCTATTCCTCTAAAAATTTTATCATAGAAAGTAGAACTAGTGTAGATTGTTATTTATATTTTTTCTCTATTTTTCTGATATTTTTGATAAACTATTTTAATTTGAAATTCTTCTTTCTTCCTTTCTTTTTCTTCTTTTTTTTTTCAATTATAACTAATAGCCCAAGCCCAGCCCAGGCCAGTCTAGGCCAGGCCCAGTCCAAGCTGGACCAGGCCAGGCCAAGCCTGGTCCAGAATTTCCTTTTCCTTTTTTTTCTTTTTTTCTTTTTTTTAACAGGTAAGCCTGTTTACAGTGCAGCCCAGCCCGGCCAACCCCGGGCCAGGCCAGCCCAGGCCAGGCCGGGTCTGGTCCGGCCTGTTAACAAGTTTTTTTTTTAATTATTAAACAGGCCCAAGCCTGTGTTGCCAGGCCCCGGCCCGACCAGGGCCTGCCCAGGCCAGGCAGCCCGGCCAGACTTGGCCTGGGCTCAGCCAGGCCCTGCCCAGGCCAGGCTGCTCTCCGGCTCGGCCGAGAGCAGCGGCCATAGTTTTTTTTGAAATTCTTTTTTTCTTAGAAAATTATTTAAATTAAAATATGAGTTGATATATCTACATGTTATTTTAGTTGGATTATAGATTGGGTTTTGATATATAAAATATTCATGGAGATTATAGTAGGAAATGAAAATTTTATAGACTATTTATATCAAAAAATTTGAAAAGATAAATTACTTAGATTTAATTTGTTTAAATCAAGGCTTTGTGGAGTATTAAAATTATTATTATATAAAAAATATTTTAGGTAAATTTCTAAGAAACATTAAATATATTGTTTGGTGAATTCTGAGGTGAGGGCATAGACAAGTTAAGAAGTTGAGAAGCCGATTGTTGAGATAAATAATTTATTTATTTGATTCTAATTTAATTTAATTTATTTTATTTTTAAGAAAAACTGAAATTAATTTCACAAGTTAGATCTACTTACTTGAGTTGTTCTTCCTTGCTTTCTCCTCAATCTCTCCTTGCTTTCTCCTCAATCTCTGTACCTCGAAGCCCTTTTCGTTCATGATCCACTGGGGAGAGGAGAAGGGAAAGATGAAAGTGGGGAGATTTTAGATTAGGGTTTTCTCTTGAGAAGAAGAGAAAGAAAGTTTGGCTCTTTATATAGGATATAAGATATTTGAAACCTAAATTCCAATTAGATTTAATTGCTTAATTTAGTAGTTGGGATTTGATTAGGATTAGATGAGATTTATGAAAAGATTTGATATGATAGGATTTGAATTGGGATTATGTTTTAGGTTAATGGATAAGGATCTCAATGGTAATGGGTTATAATTATTGGGTTTTAGTTAAAAAAATAAGTAATATGAAGAATAAGAAAATAAAGAGTGGGCTCGCGGACTTAGTTTTTGGGTTAGGGTTAGGTTGGGGGATTATATATAGGGGAAGATATGGGTAAGATTGGATTTCGGGTAGAAGCTAAAGGGTATGGGTTAACGGGTATAGGCTTATTGGGTATGAATGGGTAGGATTATGAGTATGGGGATAAAAAAGGATAACGGGTATGGTATTGGATCTCTATGGATAAATCACATGCAAATAAGAGGGGAAGAAAATAGAAGAATAGAAAAAAATGCAATAAATAATAACAACAACATTAGTAATAATCAAAATAATAACTATCAATTAATAATAATACTAACTAATAGAAATAATAATTAGTAGTGGAATAATAACAGTAAATATAAAGCCAAGTAATTATTTAATAGTTCAAGAAAATTTGTTTATAAGATAATTCATAAATCAAGTTATGAATTTAAAGTATAACAAAATTAATAAATACATAAAAAATAAAAAAAACAGTATCTCAAACTAGAGATATTACAGAGGTGCACGCAAGAAATTAGTGCCATGCTGCACAAGGCTAGGTTGGAGGCCACCTCTAGAATTGTGTTTATTTGGGGCCATCTTTTTTAATCATGTGACTGTTTTGCGAGAATGCTGGACATGGACAGGGCAAATACATGAAGATCCTAATGTTGAATGCATGGAGTATATCACAACCCAAGCATGGTTAAAAGTCGCGGTGCCGACCGCCGACTCGAGCACTGAGACATATTGGTCGGGGCGTCACGAACGGATTCAGGCGCTACGCACAAAACATTACATAGAAAGTGTTGGAACTTGTTTTGATGAAGACTTATGTGACGCATGTCATTTGGAGTTCTAACACACGAAGAATCAAGAGTTCTACATGATCAAGATGTCCCAAGGAGAGTTGATATGATGTATTTTGTAAAGATGAAATAGCATGTAAAAAGTCTTGACACACACACACACACACCATATCAATGTCCATTAGTCGACTAATACCTATGACAAGTCGACTAATACATGTGTAGTCGACTAACCCAAACCCCTAGTCGACTAGTCAAGTGTCCAAATCAGACCCAACTCTCTGTTTCTGCATTAGTCGACTTGACAGCAAAATGTAGTCGACTAATAGCAGTGTAGTCGACTAACCCTTGTCCCCTAGTCGACTAATCCCTGGTCCAGTCGACTTGAAAGTTAGTTGCAGTCGACTTGATTCAGTTATCCAGAAACCTGTCATTCGAGCTTTTCATATCATAGTCGACTAATACCCAAACATAGTCGACTAATAGTAGGAAATTGCCTAGACTAGTCGACTAACTCAATAGGCAAGTCGACTATAGGCAGTTTCTGACTGTTGGACAGTTTCTGACTGTTGGTCTTTTGTGCAACGTTTTCCAACGTTCCTATCATTTGAATTGCTCCTATAACTACCTAACTCACCCTAGTCTTCAGCTATATAAAGGGTAGTTAAACCAAAGGCCAATTACCAAGAAAAATCTTCAGTTTTCCAAAGCCAAAATTCTGAAAATCTGAAAACTGTTTTTTCAACTTCTGTTCTTCACCAAAAGTCATTTCCATTGTGAAGTTCTCTGAAGTTTCTCCTATACTAGACTTTGTCCACGTTCATACACAATACCAAGGCTTATAGGAAGTTGTAATTCTCAAAGCAATCATTGTACACGGGTGGCTTCTTGGTGTAGAGGCAGTTGTACAAGGTGAAGGTGTTCTCTTGGTGGAAGAGAAGGGGGATTTGTCAAGTGGTGTGCATGGTTGTGATTTTGGGTGTACAAAATCAAGGATAAAGGAAAATCTCAAGCGGGTGGCTTGGGGACTGGATGTAGGTCACGAGGACCGAAACATGATAAATCTCTCTTGTTTGCGTTTGTCTATTCTCTGAGATTTATTTTCCTTTTTGCAAGTTTATTTATTTGCTTAACGTTAATCCTTCTTGTTTTAGTTTTGTGTTGACTTGGGTATTTTTAGATCTATAATTGCCAACAGAGATAGTTCCGCATTTGACATCATCTCGGGGACCAACAATTGGTATCAGAGCGGGTCTTACATCGGGTACAAGTCAACAACAAAGATGGCAACGGAGTTCTCATCATCCCAATTCAAAGAAGGATATCTACACAACGTCCACCGCTGTTTGATGGATCCAACTATAACTATTGGAAGTGTAGAATGAAGATCTACTTGCAATCGCTGAACTACGACCTTTGGAACATCGTAGAAGTATCGTACACCAAGACAACAACCAACTACAACGCTTGGAGTGAAGATCAAAAGAAGAACACACGAACCTTGACGCCAAAGCGATGAATGCCTTGTTCTGTGCCTTAACCAAAAAAGAGTTCAACCGTGTGTCAACAGCCACTTCTGCACATCAAATATGGCATACTCTTCAGGTAACACACGAAGGCACAAATAAAGTTAAGGAATCTAAAATATCTGTTCTTGTCCACAGGTTTGAATTATTCAAAATGGAGGAGAATGAATCCATATCCGAAATGGTTACAAGATTCACCGACATTACCAATTCATTAGCATCTCTTGGAAAGGACTACACCCAAGTTGAAAGAGTTCGTAAGATCCTTCGTGCACTCACACCAGAATGGGAGAAGAAGACAACCGCAATTGAAGAGGCGAATAATCTCTCAACTTTGTCGTTAGAAAACCTAATTGGTAATCTAATGGCATATGAAGTGCAGTTAGAAGAAAGGAAGAAGGACGAACGACAACACCGTTCAAAGAAGAAAGAACTCGCCTTCCATGCATCCTCCGACACGGACGATTCAAATGACGATGAAGAGGAGATGGCAATACTTTCAAAGAAATTTAGGAGATTTCTAAAGTAAGGTAAATTCAAATGCTTTAATTGCAATAAACCAGGTCATATGAAGATGGATTGCCCTTTGCTCAAAAAGAAAGAAAAATACAAGAGTAAAAAGTTCAGAAAGAAGAAAACTACGAAGCATCATCAGAATACAGTGATTCCTCATCTTCTGATGAAGAAGAATCCACTGAACGTGTTAACCTATGTTACATGGCCATAAAAGATGAAGAGGTATCATTTTCTGAACTTTCTGATGTATTTCATGAATTGTTTATTGATTTGAAAATGAAAATTGAAAATAAAGTTTTATCAAAAGAAAATGAAAAACTTTTAAAGGAAATTCATGTTATGCTTTACAAGTATCTTCTATAAATTCTCAACAATGAATTTGAAAAGTCATATCATCTTTGAAAATGATAATGAGAAGTTTATAAAAGAGAACATTTTTCTGAAAAAGGAAACTGAATCTTTGAATAAAGGATTTCTATTTTAGATAAAGATATTTCAGTTTTCAAAAAGAAATATGAAGATCTTTTGCAAAATGTGACTAAGTTCAATAAAGGAAAGAAAAATTGAATGATTTATTATCTTTTCAGAAGTTGTCACATGATAATCATTATGGTATTGGATATAATGAAAAGTCTTCATATGTTAGTAATCCATATGTGAAAAGAAAGTCTAATCATGTTTCAAAAAGAATTAAGACAAAGTTTATATGGATTCCTAAGAATTTAAGTTTTCATGATAAAAATACATATATTGCTTCATACATTCATGATATATGTGATTCTTGCAACTATGTGTATATTAACAGGTGGAAACCAAATTCTAAATGGATTTGGACTCCTAAGGTTAATATGATCTTTTATGTTGGTACCATCTAAAGTTTATCTTGCAGGTACCATATAAAAGTTAATAAGAACATATATATATATATTTACTAATATTTTGTTGCAGGGGGAGAACAAAGTATTTCTATATTTTGTTATAACCCAATTTCTGCAGGGGGAGGAAAATATAACATATTTTCTGCAGGGGGAGCACTTGTGCACATAAAGCGTCATCATCAAAAAGGGGAGAATGTTGGAACTTGTTTTGATGAAGACTTATGTGACGCATGTCATTTGGAGCTCTAACACACGAAGAATCAAGAGTTCTACATGATCAAGATGTCCCAAGGAGAGTTGATATGATGTATTTTGTAAAGATGAAATAGCATGTAAAAAGCCTTGACACACACACACCATATCAATGTCCATTAGTCGACTAATACCTATGACAAGTCGACTAATAACATGTGTAGTCGATTAACCCAAACCCCTAGTCGACTAGCCAAGTGTCCAAATCAGACCCAACTCTCTGTTTCTGCATTAGTCGACTTGACAGTAAAATGTAGTCGACTAATATCAAAGTGTAGTCGACTAACACTTATCCCCTAGTCGACTAATCCCTGGTCCAGTCGACTTGAAAGTTAGTTGCAGTCGACTTGATTCAGTTATCTAGAAACTTGTCATTCGAGCTTATCATATCATAGTCGACTAATACCCAAACATAGTTGACTAATAGTAGGAAATTTGCCTAGACTAGTCGACTAACTCAATAGGCAAGTCGACTATAGGCAGTTTCTGACTGTTGGACAGTTTCTGACTGTTGGTCTTTTGTGCAACGTTTTCCAACGTTCCTATCATTTTGAATCAGTGTTCTAAATGGCGGCCACAGTGGCTACATCGGCCGGGAAAATTTATCAGGGATGGGGATATATCGGGGACATATCGGGGATATTTACAAAATCGGATGTCAAAATCGGACTGTAAATATACATATATTCTTGTCTTAAATTGCATTTCAATAAGACAATATATGCATAATTATATAAAGCTATATAAAACATCATACTTATATGTTTAAGATAAACTTAACTCGATAACTTACATTAAGCTTATAAATGCATAATCACTATCCAAGTGTAGAATCTTCACAAATTTCATATTGCCACATCGCTCGAATTACCCAGATATCTAACCTAAAAATTGAGTGTGAACGCTATATCGGGTCCAAATCGCCGAAATTGCGGCCGATATATCGGGTCTATTATCGGCGATTTTGGGTGAAAATCGCTATATCGGTTTGGATGTGCCAAATCATTGCGGGTAGGTGCCGTAAACGCAATATCGGCGCAATATCGGGTTATATCGGGATATTTAGAACACTGATTTGAATTGCTCCTATAACTACCCTAACTTACCCTAGTCTTCAGCTATATAAAGGGTAGTTAAACCAAAGGCCAAATACCAAGAAAAATCTTCAGTTTTCCAAAGCCAAAATTCTGAAAATCTGAAAACTGTTTTTTCAACTTCTGTTCTTCACCAAAAGTCATTTCCATTGTGAAGTTCTCTGAAGTTTCTCCTATACTAGACCTTGTCCACGTTCATACACAATACCAAGGCTTATAGGAAAGTTGTAATTCTCAAAGCAATCATTGTACACGGGTGGCTTCTTGGTGTAGAGGCAGTTGTACAAGGTGAATGTGTTCTCTTGGTGGAAGAGAAGGTGTACATATTTGGCAAAGGGAATTTGTCAGTGGTGTGCATGGTTGTGATTTTGGGTGTACAAAATCAAGGATAAAGAAAAATCTCAAGCGGGTGGCTTGGGGACTGGATGTAGGTCACGAGGACCGAAACAGGATAAATCTCTCTTGTTTGCGTTTGTCTATTCTCTGAGATTTATTTTCCTTTTTGTAAGTTTTTTATTTGCTTAACGTTAATCCTTCTTGTTTTAGTTTTGTGTTGACTTGGGTATTTTTAGATCTATAATTGCCAACAGAGATAGTTTCGCATTTGACATCATCTCGGGGACCAACAGAAAGCTCAAAAAATTCTGAAAAAATTACGACAAATCTTCAAAAAAAATATAGACATCAATATTTATGTAGTACATGTTCAAAATATATCACCGAGCACACTAAATATAAAGTGAATGTATAAATACATACGTTGTCAGTAGAAACATATCAAATTACATGCATAATATAGTCAATTTTGACCAAATACATTCATAAATATTGCATAATGTTAAATGAGAGGGAGAGTGAGTGTGAGACAAAGGGAAGGGGTGAGGGTGAGACACATTACTTATATTTTTTTGAGAAGAACATCACTTATATTATTAAATTAGAATTAAAATTAAATTATAATGAATTAAAATTAAAGTATAAGAGAGAGAGAGGAGAGAGAGAGAGGGTGACACACACACTCTCTCTTTCTCGATCCCTCTCGATAGCAAAGATTGGGGGAAAGAGAGAGACGAGCGGTGACCAAGGTTATAAATATCGGATATCGGGATCATATCGGATGGGGTTTTTCATATCGGATATCGGGGGAGATATCGGGGATACGTGCGGATATCGGGCGTTCATATCAGACACTATATATAATGAAATATTGATAACTAAAAGTTGATTTAGAGTCATAAATATTATCTACCTAATAAAAATGATGTAATATGCTTGCAACGACATAAAAAATAATGTACATTTGCACGCAGTCGTGCAATAAATAAGTTATTTCATATCAGGCGATTTATCGGCCAATATCGGTGATTTATCGGCTGATATTTCAAATATCGGCCGTTTTTTGCTGCAAACGATATGGCGAAACGATTTTCCCATATCGTATCGGCAGAGGCAAAAAAGGAGATATCGGATGATATCTCGGCTAACTCGGCCGATATTTAAAACAGGGGCGGTGACGAGGGCGACGACGACGACGAGGTGATCCGATCCAGATCGGCGAGGACGAACGACGATGACGAGGGCGAGCGTCGAGCAGATCTAGATCCAGATTTGGGTGGCGACAACGAGGCGGCGAGGGAGGCGAGAAGGGCGAGCATCTGGAACTCGGGTATGTATTTTTCCGTTTAAGGACAATGTAAAGGGGATTAGTCTGAATCGGCCGAGTCAACTCGCTCGGCCGAGTCGGCTCGGCCGAGTCGGCTTAGTCGGGGCCGATTCATGGTCGATCCCTTCCAAACTCGGCGAAATGACGTTTCACGTCTCAATCTTGTCTTGCCGATGGTCGTTCCGGATACAACTCGGTCGAGTCGAGACCGACTCGGGCCGAGACTTTGAACCTGGCCCCAAGTGAAAAGTGAAAAGTAAGAGTGAATAGTCATGTATCACGTGTGCCGCTAGGAAGGTGCTTGGTATATGAGTGGTCCAATGAACTCAAAGGTTGATCATTACTTTTTGTTCATAATTGTTTCAAGTAATTCAAAGGCTAATAGTACCTACTTCTTTTGCGGGAGGACCATGTGTTTGGAGGAGCAAGGTAGATTAAATAAATCATCATACTAAAAGCATAACCATTTAGTTTAGTATTTAAATTTACAATGTTCTTGCACTAGATTGGAAGGAACTGGGGTTTTTGGTCTATAGCATGAACCAGTATTGTAGAACTAGTCATAAATTCTATTTTGATATCTGCACTAGACATTGATTATAAATCTAGCATGGCATGGGTAATCATGACTTTGTGAATGACACATGATCAGTAGACCTCACTTTGTTTCTATGCAATAAATAACATTCTTCGGGGCAAAATGTTTTATGAATCAAATCAGTCACAAATAACGTCAAACATGGGCAACGTGCTTGGCATCACTCTGATGTGCTTTCTGTTATTTTTTGTTTCTTTCTATATTAAATTATGTTTTTGTAGAGGTTGTAGATACCAGAGTGCAATTAAAATCTTCCAAGTTTTTGTGAGTAATTATTTCGTATGAACTTTTATGTTTGCATGTTTAAAACTTGTTCTACTATGCTTGGCAAAAATCTCCATAAATCACGCGCCCCTTGTAAAAGATGTATTTGTATTCCTTTTTGTCATTTAAAGCTGGTTTGAATTGATTATTTATGTTAGTTTTAGTTAGGTTATTTTTAAAATTTTAATTAGGTTTTTTGTTCACATAATTATCTTAAGACTTTTGGCCCGATAATCCTGTTCATTTTGTTTCTAATTTTTAAGCTCTTTTAGTGACTGCTCTGAAGAGTAAAGTCAGATTTTTATATCCTTTCCCCTACAGACTATTTGTATCTTATTTTTTATATATAAATCAAATTGTGTTTTTTTACTGGGAAAGAAATCCTGCAAATATTGTATTTAATTTGAGTTCCGTGGAAAGAAATTTTCATTCTTTTGGTTCCAGCACAGGGAGCCTAAATTATTGACTTTATATTTAAATAGAAATAATATATGCAATTTTCTTTTCTGTCTTAATCTGCAAATTATTTTTTTTAATTCTCCTCCTAAGTAATTTCATTTCTGTGCGAAATTTCTTTAGTTAAGAACCCAATTCTAGTATCATAGAAAAAGGTTAAAACTTTTCTTTTGTGCGATCCTGTTGCGAGGTCTGCGTTCACTTCCTTGCTGGAATAGTGTGATGATTGAGGTAAAGTTGCCCCTCCTTAGTCGCAGAGGAAGTTGAGGATTTACATTTAAGTACGAAATATATAATGGTAATTAAGGAAGTCTGAAGTGTTTTGAGTATTTCTACACTTTTTTCTTGAGGCTAACTCATATGTTAACCAACACTGCTGCCGCGATTTTGTGTACTGATACCACTTAATTTGCACTCCTATTTTCAGAGGAAGTGGTAACTTGGTAGGAATTGTTTGAACTCCACCTGCCCGCCTGCTTTATTTGCATATCCTAGACAAGTTCTAATGAAGCAAATATCTAACATTTCTTGAATCAGGTTCCGAGCTGGTATGTACAAAACAGCTTATAAAACTGCTACAGCACCAGACATGACAAAATGTCTTTTTTTTTTTCGCTTTTTGCTTCAAAACATGGTATTTTGTTTGCGATGTTCTCAATTGTATAATTGATAAACATGAACCATTTTTAAATCTGAAAGTTATTCTGAAGTTGACTTTTCTGGTTGAAATTTTGCTAACTTCTTCTATGAAACCACAAAGAGGTGAGTATAAAATATGTTCCTTCGTTTCTTTTTGGGATGATGGAGTTCATGCAATCTGATTCCATTCAACTTGTGATTGTCAAGTATATTAAACTTGTGTTCTTTTGATATGATGTGATCTAACTTGTATTTTCTATTTCTATAACATAATTAGTAATTAAATATTTTTTGTCAGCAGAATCGCAATTTTTGTTGTTAATCAACTATTGGTAAATTTTTTTTCACGTTCTGAATTGCTTGTTTACACAGATGTTGATCACCTTGTGATTCTTATTTGCAGAGAGGGGTTCCAGCCTGTTCCTTGTAACTCATTGGCTAAAGCTGGCTAGGGATCTAGGGAATTTGTATTGGTAGGTGGTGACTTGTGCACCCTTTTTCCTGGCCAACTTCTTACCTTCGTAAGTAATCATCTGTGTTTGTGATAGCCATATGATGAACAATGTAGACATTTGGTATCAGTGGGATGAGCATTGGAGATGTTGTACCTCTGGTGTTGCATAATGTCCATTTTGTAACATGTAACTAAAGTGTTAATCTCAGTTTAGTAACTGTAGAAATCAATTTGTAAACTACAGCACATTCATCCATGTCTTAAATTTCTATTTTTGTCATTTATTAAGTTGAATCTACTGTCCTACATGATTAACACTCATTGGAGAGTATGGATTCTAAGTTACATCATTTGCTTCATTGACTTTATTGATGATGCGAGGGTTATTTGTGCCCTTGTTTGGAAAGTGTGGTTGTGAATATTCATTGCAAGTTTCTAAATTCTTGTTTGATTATGTTGGGGTTTGGTGACTGGAATCCACTTGAGTGATTAAAGAGAAATATAGCAAGAGAGAAAAAATGGTTTTGTCCCACATGGATTAAAAGAAAAGATGATTCAAGTGTTCAAATATGATTATATCCTAAACTTCATTAAGGGTTTTCTCTTTTGGTTCATATACATTCTACATATTTAACACTATCATCTAATTAATAGGCCTGTTGTCGTAACAAATTAGTATCAGAGCTAAAGGAGGATTGGGCCTATTTGTGAATGCATAGTGCTATAAGTGTTTGGTGAAAAATATTGTTGAGCTCAAGGTGAAGATTCGATAGAGTGGAGGAACCATAAAGAGCAAATGAGTGCCAGTGAAGACTCGAGTCAAGTTGAGGTATTTGAGATTGTGAATTGGCACGGGGTGAAGATGAGGAACTAGAGCTGAAGAAGGGAGTACACTTAGGGTGAAGTCGAGGTCCTAGAGCCGAATTGAGATTTAGAGGCGGAGATTGGAGTACATGCGGTTCAACAATGGTTCGATCAGTTTAGAATTAAGGTGGAGATTGTTGCGATTGGGATTCGAGTCAGGGTGGAGATTGTTGGGATTTGGTGACTCGAATCTGCCTAAGTGATTAACGAGGACTATAGCAAGAGGGGAAAAAATCGTTTAGTCCCCCATGGGATTAAAATAAAAGATGATTAAGTGTTTAAATATGATTAGGTCCTAAGCTCCATTAGGGTTTTCCCCTTTTGAGTCATATGGATTCTAAACATATTTAACACTACCATCTAATTAGAAGGCCTGTTGTCATCACATAATCCTTCCTATTAAAAAATTGAAAAATTTATTTGTATGAGGACTTTGATTTTTGAGTTCAGATTTGACTTGTCGAGGTTTTACTGATATGAAATTCAACAAGGTTGATTTGAATTCGAAAAGTTTTAAAGTCATCTGTATTGTCTCAAGTTGCAGAATGTTATAAATTTTATTTGTTGGTTGTTATTGAAATTTTTGATAAAATTAAAATGTATTTGTTAATTGAAATTTTAACCTTATGGTTCTGGTTAGAGGGGATTGAAGGGGATTAAAAGGAAGAGCAAAACGAGAAAACATGCCATGAAGCTCCA